>NKZD01001995.1:876-22854 GCA_002370635.1 Metschnikowia cerradonensis | reverse complement strand
AGCAACTTTGGAAAGAGGAATGTTCGTATTCAGACGCACGTGATGCGTCCTATCCTGTATCGAGGTTAGGTAAATCTCAAGTCTAACATACCTGGTACACTTATTGGTGCATCGGTACTTTGTCAGGGTTACGGTGTCGCGAGTTCGAACCCTGAGCTTGCAAACCAGGCTGCATGGACAGGTGGGAGTTTTTCTTTAACGGTTGGTTTTCTCCTGCTGTCCCTGGGAAGGCAGAACGGGTTTATGGGTTTATCTTTGGGAGGTACGGCAACGATTGATGTCAACCCAGCACGTGCACTGTCTAACTAGTTTCATTGATGGGCTACCCCGGTACTGGTACGACCTCCATGTTAAATTCTTATTGGCCTAATTCAATGCTAAGGTATCAAACGTGCAAACAAGACTCTCAAAGCCGTTTAAGGTAATCAATACACACTGTTCTTCGGGAAAAAATGTAGAAGCCAAGTTGTCATGAGAAATTTGGCTTGTAATAACTGATATTTCTGAAACTCCTTTAAAACATTGTTCTCACTGACTGAAAAAAAACAATGTATGCTAACAAAGTAATGTTGAGAAACAGGAGCAATGGCTGGCAATTTGTTCTCTCCGGGATCGCAACCACTCACGAGACTTTAGTCATGTGCGACACCCGTACACCCCAAAATATAAAACATAAAAGACGTCAATATTTAACAGTACCGAAATTTCAACTGATGAGACACACCGAGAATTTTCCCGACCCCAGACCCACCAATATTAATTAGTATAAAGGTACTGATGTTTAGTGAGGACTTGAATTTAATCTTCAAAAATGCAATCATCCTGCATATACGCGATTTTGGAAAAGAGCTCAACATATTCAACTTCAACTTAATTAGTATAAAGAAAGAACTTAGGTAAGTTCTGGCACTTTCAAGAGGTACGTCAGTTAAAGAAATTACTTCTGTATGGTAAACTTATGGTCGTGCATATAAGCTCTAAATCCTGCATATAGATGAAATTAGGCTAATTGATGTATGGGCCCAAAAAGATTCTACAATCAATTTTAAACGAACCTTTTCAGCATCAACTCTTATATTAAATCTCTAACAACAGTATATAATACAGCTATATGTATTAATGGAGTAATTGTGTTTATATGCAGTACGCTCGTGATTAATGGACCGCCGTTTCAGGTTTTTCCTAGTGTCCACTAAAGTTTTGAAATCGTATTGATAAAAAGGCCAGAAAATTCAAGTGCATTCATAGAGCACGTATACCATTTGGTATTAAAGCATAATTTAAGTACACGTTCTCAGTGAGAAGAATGGTCACATATCCAAGTTTAAGGAAGTAACCCTTGACGGTGCCCACCATGTCATTCTGTTGATTCGAATAGTTTTGTTTGCACGAGTAAAGCAGAAGATCATCCTGGACATGATTGTCACCCTTGGTGAGTAAGAGCTGCTTGTCAGCATTATGGTGCTCTATCAACACACGGTGAACAATCGGAATGAACGAGTTCACCGAACTGTTATCTTTAGCATCGGAAGTGTAGGAGGCAATGGAGACTTGATTTGGTGTTTTTTTTTGTGATGCAGCCGTTTACCTTTATCACATGATAGTGAAGGTTCAGTTCCTGTCAGACCCACCATAGTTATTGCTCTACCTATTGAGGTATTATGAAGCCTTTCGGCTTGATACTAACAATGTCCATTGTATGAGGCCTTCTAACCAGCCTTCTAACCAGTCACCTCTTCTCTTGAAAACACCAAAAAAGGAGCTCATATTCCTCTTTTTGAGACATCATCGGCGAATGAACATAGTAAACAGAGTATCTGACGAAACAAGAATCTAACAGCTCCCATTTAATATAGTTGTGTGGATTTCTGACGGTCCTTACCTAGATTGTTAACTCCGCCTTTATTTTGTCGTCACTCAGGTCAATCAGCATGTCGTCTAATGTACCAAAATATCACCTGAGAATGTATCAGAATGTTGTACCACTGTGACCATCACTGTGCACGAGGAAGAAGGTGTTCCATACACCATGACTGTCACTGCTGCTACCACATTAACAGTGACTGCAGTTTGCAATGTTCCAGAGGTGATAACAGTTGAACACACAGCAAGGGAACAGTCAGGAGGGGAGGGGATTTTGTTCAATGCCGGACACCTAGAACAGAAAGTCAAGATGAAAGAAACACCAAGCCTTTTAAAGGCCAAGAGCAAGCTTATGGCCAAAAAAGGAGAGTTAAGTAAGAAAGAATCTTTTAGCCAAAAACAAGGGTCCAAGCCAAGTCAGCCCAAATCTTCAAAGCCAAGCAGAAATGTACCAAGATATCCTCAATTTCCAGACCCACCACAAGAGCTCATGTGTAACCCCTAGTTTGTATTCTTGACGAGACAGTGAACTAGATTTCAATGGACAATTAAGCAATAGAGAAGCCCAAAGAGACTTGAGGGTTGTAGCTGCTCCAATTTCTGGGCACATTGAACATGCATCCTGTATATGCTCCCATACAACAGTACTTCTCTCCTCTCTCTCCTCTCTCTCTTCTCTCGTTTTTCCTGCTCTTTCCTCTCTCTCTCTCTCTCTTCTCTTGTTTTTCCTGCTCTTTTCTCTCTCTTTCTTTTTTTTGTCTTCCCGGGACTATTCTAGAGGTATCTGGCTATGACCATAGACTTGATGTCAGGTAGTAACTGTCCAACACCGGTAACACTTAGGTTAGTAGTATGAATATCTCCATATCTGTATCTGTTTTGGCCATCCTCCAGTTTCTCGCCCTTCGTTCACTGTTGGCTTTCTTTTCGGGTGTCTGCCGAATTGGTTGTTGTCTGGCTCCAAAAAACCAGATGTCCTGCATATAACGCAACTCCTCCTATAAGAAAGTCCGTTCCACCTAGATGTCCCACATCCACCAAAAGAGTCTTGATGAGATCTTTATTTAAAGCATCCAGAACGGTCTCTCTTTATTTACCTAGAGGTATCACGTGACCATCACTCGTCTGCTTCTGACCTTTGCTGGGCCAAGTTCTTATTCAACAACTCCAACTTCTTTATCTCCTCACGTGGGTCAAAGTCCCCACTAGACAACTTGTCGTATGTCTCGTCATATTTTCCCGTTGACAACGGAGCATTTCCTCTCATCCGTTTACTCATATCGAAAAATCCATTTTTGCACTTGGTGAACGCAATGAAATTGGCCAGGCACAATTCGGGTAGCGTCTTTCGAAGCTCCGGGTTTTCCAAGCACTCTTTAGGGGTATTGCGCTCGATGAGCACGCAGGGCGATCTCTGGAGGCAGATGGCCAATGCTTTTTTCTGGTCCTTGCAGCTGTCGTTAGTATAATTAAGGTTTCATAGTAAGTCGGGAATGATCAGCATATTTAAATATACTGTACTGTACCAATACTGATAGTAAGTGGTGGTAGTAGTAGTATTGTACCGACCATCACTATGATAGCACTGATATTATTCAATAGTAGTGGTGGTAGTGGTGGTAGTAGTATCAACACTAACATTGCACCATGCTATATTAGTCACAGTAAGTAGTATCAATGTTCACAGTAATAATAAGCAGTGCTAGTACCATACCAACACTATATTAATACTGATACCAATACCAATACCAACACCAACAAAAGCAGTAGCAGTAACAGTGAGTACTCCTATAGCGGCACTGTCTAGTATCACCAATCTAGTACCAATAGTATTAATAGCCATGTAAGTAGCTATACTAGTACTAGTCGTAATAGGTAGTCAGTAGTAGGAAGTAGTAGCACTAGTACTAATCTCACACTAATACCCACCAACACTCATACTATCATTCATACCATCATTCATACCAATACTCATACTATCATTCATACCAATACTCATACTAATACTAGTGGTACCAGTAGTAGTAGTTTCAGTAATAGTGAGTGGTATCAGTAGTATCAACACTCACATCAACACTCATACTAACACTAGTAGTAATGGTGAGTAGTGGTAGTATCAACACTAACACAGTTCCATGCTATATTAGTCATGGTAAGTAGTATCAATGGTCACAGTAATGGTCAGTAGTACTAACACTATACCAGCACTATCAATCTGTTAGCCATAACAAGTGGTAATAGTAGTAGTAGCAAGTATCAACACCAACACTAATAGCGATACTGATACCAATACCAATGCAATAGTGATGGTAAGTAATAGCACACTGGTATTCATAGTGAGTAATAGTGTATCAACACTAATACAAATACCAACAGTAGTACCAACACCAATGGTAAAGCAGCAGTAACAGTGAGTACCCCTATAGCGGCACTGTCTAGTACCAACCCATCTAGTACCAACCCATCTAGTACCAACCCATCTAGTACCAACCCATCTAGTACCAACCCAGCTAGTACCAACCCATCTACTACTAACCCATCTACTACTAACACCACTAATAGTCATAGTAAGTAACTATACTGATACTGATAATTAATCAGTAGAAGTTAGTAGTAACACTAGTACTAATATTCGACTAATACCCATACCAACACGCATACTAATACTAGTAGTAGTAGCAGTAGTAGGAGGTACTAACACTAGAAGTTGTAGTAATTAGTACACTCATACTATCACTAGTAGTAATGATAAGTCATATTAGGTACTATACTGACACCAGCTGTACTAGCAATAGTAGGCACTAATAGTAATAATAGTAGTAGTCGCAGTTGTAAGTAACAGATACTAATACTAATGCTCATACTAATCCCAATAGTCTTAGTAGTAGTAATACTAGTAGCAGTACTAGTAGCAGTAGTAGTACTGGTAGTAATACTAGTAGCAGTAGTAGTACTGGTAGTAATACTAGTAGCAGTAGTAGTACTGGTAGTAATACTAGTAGCAGTAGTAGTACTGGTAGTAATACTAGTAGCAGTAGTAGTACTGGTAGTAATACTAGTAGCAGTAGTAGTACTGGTAGTAATACTAGTAGCAGTAGTAGTACTGGTAGTAATACTAGTAGCAGTAGTAGTACTGGTAGTAATACTAGTAGCAGTAGTAGTACTGGTAGCAGTAAGTAGTACTAGTGAGTACTCATAGTAAGTACTAGGTTAGAGTTATGATTTGGCCATGATCGATGAATTTGAATCTGTCCTGGGTAGGAATACTCTGTTCTCCAGTTATTCCTGTGATTGCCGTTTCATTCCCAAGATCACATATCCTAACCAACTCATTTCACTGTCTCAAAACTAACCAACTCACGAAATACTAACTAACTCACTAACCAACTCGGCCTTTAGTTCCCCGAGAAATGTCCCGATCAGTGGTGTTGCGTTACATACCTGGCTCCCATGACTTGATCTGAAGTAGTACGGAGTACGCTGATGATGGGTCGCGCGCGCACTTTGACACTACTCACCGCCGCTCGATTTACTGAAATAAATTGCTGTCCTGTATATACGACTTATATCCTGCATATACGTCTTTAACCTTAATCTTAATCTTAAAAAAAACACTTGTTTAGTAATTTTGTGGTGCACTGGTTTTATGGTTTCTTCCAAGCCCAAAATCACCAAATTTTACCCCCCAAAGTCTATTCCTATAATTTTTTCTACCAATTTTACTCGATTTTGGTCACTGTTTTACTAGGGCTTTTCTACTGACAAAGCGGTACTGCAGGTAAGCACACCTTCACATCGCTCTCTTCGCGTCTCTCATACAGTCTATAATAGTCCATACATAGTCCATACATAGTCTTAAACCAGGTGCTGAAACCACATACATTAGTCAGTCACCCACCAAAACACCAATACACCAGTGGCCACTACTAATATCTCCACACTGACCATTACCAACCCTACTGCACCAATAGCGCCACTAGTGACATACTACTACTACTATTACTGGCGGTTACTACTGACTATCGTTGACTACTACAAATACTGACAGTGACTACTGACTATCGCTGACTATCGCTGACTCTTACTAATACTTACAGTGACTACTGACTACTAGTACTGACTAGTACTGACTAGTATTGACTACTGACTGCTGATAGTGATAGTGATAGTGATTATAACACTGATTACTGGTCTACTTCATAGTCTAGCCTATTAATCATTCACTGACTACTGATAGTGACTACTACTACTGGCTACTGGTCTTCTTGTCATATACTGACTGGTACACTGATTGCAATTACTACTGACTGACTGACTACTAACACTAATTACTGTCCCAATTGCTACTGAAAAGTGCTTACTACTAGTACTGTCTGTCTGATTACTTAAGATTGCACTAGTACTGACTGTCTGATTACTTAAGATTGCACTAGGACTCACTACTGACTGATTACTTACCAGTACTGGTTACTTACTACTAGTACTCACTACTGACTGTCTACTAGTACTTACTACTGGTACTCACTACTGGTACTCACTACTGGTACTCACTACTGGTACTCACTACTGGTACTCACTACTGATTGTCTACTGGTACTCACTACTGGTACTCACTACTGACTGATTACTTACTAGTACTAGTCACTTACTA
The DNA here is from genome assembly GCA_002370635.1 of Metschnikowia cerradonensis. Taxonomy (NCBI): domain Eukaryota; kingdom Fungi; phylum Ascomycota; class Pichiomycetes; order Serinales; family Metschnikowiaceae; genus Metschnikowia; species Metschnikowia cerradonensis. The sequence continues at coordinate 16,340 of NKZD01001995.1, read as the reverse complement.
CTAGTGTGGACTACTAACTACTGAGTACTGCTTACACTAGTGCTCACTACTAGTAGTAACTTCTTTCACTGACTGACTACTGATACTCCCTGCTTACTAGTACTGACTGTCTAATTATTACTGATTGATCAGATTGTCTCACTGCCACCAGTGCTTACTACTGAGGCTGACTTGCTACTGGTGCTTACTACTGTCTTCCTACTGCTAGTTCTGAAGATTGCCAATTCTGAATACTGCTAGTTCTCAACACTGCTAGTACTTGCTGTCGACTGCTACTCATTATTAGTGCTGACTACTAGTGTACAGACTATTGGGTACTGACTGTCTGACTGACTAAATCATACTATCTCCTTTTTTTGATGCTACCGCTCTTTTTATACCACTTGACACTAAAGAGCCCAAGCCTCTCGCTTCATACTCTCGTGGGCCAGTTTTCTGATAATAAGAAGGATCTGCATATAGTCGTCTCGTCCAGTACAGGCCTAGATATATACCACCCCGATACTGAACTGGGCAAACTTCATCGCTTGGCAAAACAAAATGCCTTTGCTCATGTGACTGCCATAGCTAAGGCCCGTAATCTGGGCTCGAACAAAGACCTATTGGTGGTTCTTTCCGATTCGGGTAACCTCTCAGTCTGTGAGCTCGAAGAGGCCAGCCATATGTTTGTGGCACGTGACCTCGTGCCCATAGGCAAATCAGGTATGACCCGTTTTTCCCCGTGTTCCTATGTGGCTGTCAACGAAAAGACCCGTTTTGTCTTGGTGTCTGCTCTAGAGCGTACCAAATTGGTATACAATATAGACCTGCTCCTGCAGCCACCGGTGGAACACACGGCCAAAAATACGTGGACGTTGAACTTGGTGGCCTTGGATACAAACTACGAAAATTCCGTGTGGGCAGCTCTTGAGACGACTGCAGAACTGCCGGAAAACACATGCCTTACATATTACGTTCTAGACCATGGCTTGAACCACCTTTTCCTGCGCAAAGCGTCTCTTCCGCTACTGTTGATGCTGCCTTCGTTTATGTTGGCTATGCCGGGTCATTTTGGCGGTGTATTGGTTTGTTGTGAGTCGTTTCTTGTGTATGACCCGGAATACTCATCGGCCGCACCCCGAAACTCCGCCCCAGTCTATGTTTCCTTGCCTGTTCGTCGTGATACGAAATGTACGGTGATTACGGCTGCCCATGTGCACACTTTGAAGAAAAACGACTTTTTTGTGCTTCTCCAGAGTTCGTTAGGAGACGTTTTTAAACTCACTGCGTCACGTGACCCCGAAATTGAGCTCCGTGTTTCTTATTTCGACTCCTTGCCTCCCTGCAGCAGCTTTGAAATCTTGAAATCGGGCTTTCTCTATGCCAATACTCTTCAAAATGATAAGTTGTTTTATCAATTTGAGTCGTTGGGTGAAGAAAACGACACCACTCAGGTTTCGCAGGAGAGCACCCCGGAAAAGGTCCACTACTTCGACCCCATTGGCCTCCAAAACCTTGCGCTTGTGGATATATTGGAATCGTTGGGTCCTTTATACGATGCACAGCTTGTTGAAGAAAAAAACCCGGATTCCGTGTCGTCATTGCTGACCTTATCTTCGCACGCCTACCTAAAAACACTCACGCATGGCTACCCAATCACACAACTTGTTTCGTCGCCGTTACCGCTGACGCCTAGTGTTATATACACCACCAAGCTCTACCGAACCTCCCAGACTGACCAGTACTTGGTGTTATCTTCCGAGCGAGACGAGACTACTCTGGTGCTCTCAATTGGAGAGGTGGTGGAAGAAGCGCAGACAGAGTTGGTGAAAAACCAGTACACCCTTGGAATCCAGCAAACGGGTCAATCATCTCTCGTGCAAATTCACCGCAATGGAATAAGAAGTATTCGACACGTTGTTCTGGACGAAGGAGAAGCCAAAATGATATCTTATTCAGATTGGTACCCACCTGCAGGAATCACCATTCTCCACTGCAGTTCTAACAACGAACAGGTGCTCATAGCATTATCAAATCGGGAAATATGTTACTTTGAAATCGACCCCGAGGACGACCAGTTGATCGAGTATCAGGACCGTATGCAGGTGGTGGATGGATCTATAAGTGCCATTGCACTTGATGTGGGTGTTGCAAAGAAGAGTAAATTTGCAGCCGTGGCCTCGACGGACCTCTCTGTGCAGGTCATCTCATTAGCACCCCACAATTGTTTTTCCGTCTTGACGCTCCAGGTGCTTTCGTTTGGATGCAGGTCACTTCTTTTAAGTGGTCTGTTCCTTCATATGGGCATGGAAAACGGAGTTTATGTGCGTGTGGCTGTGGACGGTATAAGTGGGAAACTCTCCGATACACGGCTGAAGTACTTGGGAGCGAAACCCGTGCACCTCCGCCCGTTCAAGTTGCCTAATACGGCCAAACCCGGGATTTTGGCCATTTCTTCCAAACCATGGATCGGCCATTTCGACCTTTCGGGCAATTTGCGCTTATCTCCGTTGATCGACTGTAACATTTCCTGTGGCCTGTCGTTTTTCTCCGAGGATATAGGCATAGATAGTGTGGTTGGAATTGAGGGCCGCACGCTATCCATTTTTACTGTGGGAGGCGAAAGTGGATTCGATGTGAATTCCGAGTTCCAGATTTCTCTGGTCAAATTACGGTACCTGCCCAAGCAAATGATCCGGCATAAGAAGTTGATGGTTGTTATAGAAGGGGAACTGGGGACGGTGCTGCCGTATGCAGGACAAACAGAAGTGGACCAAGAGTACTATGATGCTTTTGGATATACCCGAAAAGAGGACAGTTGGGCGTCTTGTGTGCAGGTGATTGACCAAGCTAAGCACGACGTTGTTCAAAGCATTGAGATTGAAAATAACGAGTGTGCTACCAGTATTTCAGGAGATGGGCGTGGTCACGTGATAGTGGCTACCAGCAGTGATATGCGTCTTCTCCCCACCACAAGCTCAGCAAACTACCTCTATACATTCCATGTGGCCAATGACACGTTGCAACTTATGCACAAGACCAAAGTGGACTCCATAGTCACGGCCATGAGTGAGTTTTCCGGAGGCCGTATACTTGTGGCACAGCATAACCGGATACGAGTGTACGAAATGGGAAAAAAGCAATTTCTCCAGAAATCTGTCACCAAGTTCGATTACCTTCGGCGAATCACGCATTTGGTGTATTTGGGTGGAGATACCGTGGTGGTGGGAGATGGCCAGGCGTCGGTCAGTTACATGCGTATGGATGCAGGAAGCAACCGGTTTTTCCCGCTTATCAATGACTCCGTTCCTCGGCAAATCACGTCTCTAGCCACCTTGGATAACCGAACAGTTATTGCCGGAGATAAGTTTGGAAATGTCAGTGTGAGCCGAATCCCCGAGGAGAGCGCACGTGACTTCAATGAAAATGTGCTTTCTCAATTCCAAGAGGAATTTCTAGGGGGTCCTCGGGCACGGCTAGAAAAATTGGCGGAGTTTCATATCCAAGATACGCCCACTTCGTTCAGTAAAGGCTCGTTTGTCAAGGGAGGAACCGAGAGTGTGGTTTATACAGGACTCCAAGGTACAGTGGGTCTTTTCCTTCCCATGGCCACGGTGCAGGAGGCCAAGATGATGGTCAGGCTAGAGACCCTTTTACGAGAGGTTCTCAGTCCTGAGCAAGAGCTGGCGCAGGCTCGGAAACTCAATATTGTGGGGCGCGACCATCTCAAGTTCAGAGGTTACTATAATCCAGTGCAAAATGTGGTGGACGGTGATTTTGTCGAGCTTTTTTACGTTTTGGATCAAGCAACCAAGGTCAAGGTGGCAGGTCGTTTGGACAGGACGCCACGGGAAATCGAGAGGAAGCTCTATGATCTCAGGAACAGAGGTGCCTTTTGAGACTCTCTTAGTTTACTGGATAGAGTTTTAGGCCAGAGAACCAAGGTCCATTATCAAATCAGCAAAATTCACCGGGAAATCAATTCTAGGAATCTTTGCGCAAAGCGTTGGTGCCTAGGAATTGTGGGGAAGATCGCGATGTTGGTGGCAAGTTGGGTACATCCTTGTCAAAACAAATCTTCAGACCAACGTTAGTTAGCCACTGGTCTTATTGAAGGTTTATGGTAACGCGCAGCAGGTTATGGGTCCTGGATCGGTTGCGTCAAAATTGGAGGTCTGTTTTTTTCTTGACCAGAAGAATGCTCCCTTTTTCTTTCCCTTTCTCTCTTCATCAGAAAAATGCTCCAATCTATGAAGCTGAGCTTGTGAAAACGTTGGAGAAAGTTAGACCAGTGGAACTACTACTGACTACTGTCTACTGACTACTGTCTACTGACTACTGTCTACTGACTACTGTCTACTGACTACTGTCTACTGACTGCTGTTTACTGACTACAGATCTCTATGATTAACAAAATAGAGTCTTTTTCTAAGGAAGTTGACTTGCTCAAACAGACCACAATGACTAATGACTATCACCATGTGTGAGCAGAAGTCTCATCCATCACAGTGAAGAGCTATACAAGACTTTTTATTGACCCGAGCAAATGAAATCTATTCAAGAATCACATAATCTATAATTTCCTATGTCTTATGATGGTCTAGTGTTCTTGAGTCTCAATACAATCATAGTACATGAGTGCATGCCAGGGCTCATGACTATTACCAACATTATGAAATGTTAATGAGAGACACATTGACCATTAATCATTGACCATTGGAGTATAGTTTAATAAAATGTATTAATCATATTTTGTTAGATCTACCATAGTTAGTGCTCTACCTAGTGAGGTATTTTGAGCCTACCCTGTCTAACCCTAACAGTGACCCTCAAAAATCCTTCACTTAGTAATTTTTTGTACTACCACTATAACAAGAATATAGCTACTAATCCACTATATAATATACTGCTGCACTGTTAGATTCTTGTGAAACGTTCATAAACTAAGTTATTTTTGTCGGTTGATGATTCCTCAAACCGAGGGAATCTGAGCTACTTAAGTATTTGACGGGGGAGTTGGCGGTTTCAGCCATATTTTGCTATTTACTTGGCATTCCAAATTCCCATGGAGTAAAATTGGACAGAATTTTATACTGGATTGTTAACTTCTTTTGACATAATATACTTATATGATTTTTAGTTATGAGCACTGATCCTTTTATGGTACTGTATGCAATAGTTTGGCCGGAATAGGCTGGAATAGGCCGGAATAGGCCGTGGGGCGTTGGGCTTTTTTTTGCTCCGGGGGTAGTCTGGTGTACGGATGTTTCTTCTTTACTTTTGCAACCCCCGGTTTACCTCAGTTCCGGCCATGCCACCAAACTTTTAACCAATGTCACATCGAGACCCGTACTCCAATTAATAATCAGTCCGATTAAGAAAATTGTATATAGGTTGGTCTATCCTAAAATTTGGACCATGAGTTTATTTGCATAGAAAAAAAAATTGTAAGGAGTACAGTAGTGGATTATTTTTCAGTTGGAGTGGACTGCGTAATAAGATATGGGTACAACCACTCTGTGTACTATGTTTTTTTTGTTGATGGTTCTCTAGAGGGAGGAATCTGAGCTACTTAAGTAGTTGAGGGCGGGGGAGTTGACGGATTCAGCCAGTTGTTGATAGGTAGGTGCTGGCCTTAGTGGCTACCACCTCATCTGTGAACGTAGTCTCGAATACCGGACGGGTCTTGAAAGACACACCTGGGATCAATCAAACAGGTAGGAGTACATTATGGTGTGGTATGGTATAGTATGGGTGGGGTCGGGGCTCATAACCCTTTTGTCATAACCTCTTGTCGTAACCCTTAACAGGGCTCACAACCCTTACAGTGTTTTTCAAAACTATTCAAACAGCGCGACAAAATGATTCAAACAGCGCGACAAAATGATTCAAACAGCGCGACAAAATGATTCAAACTAGCGCGACAAAATGATTCAAACAGCGCGACAAAATGATTCAAACTAGCGCGACAAAATGTTTCGTACCCCTTCGCACAATCTTTCAAACCATATGGACAAGTTGTTGTATACAGGATAGTAAGGAAACCAGTTCAGTTCCGTCCGTTTTTCACCCCCGTTTTCCCCCACGTTTTCCACCCCCGTTTTCCACCCCCGTTTTCCCCCACGTTTTCCCCCACGTTTTCCACCCCCGTTTTCCCCCACGTTTTCCCCCACGTTTTCCACCCCCGTTTTCCACCCTTGATTGGTACTGCAAGACTATTGTCCCAAATGTAGTACATATGAGGCAATCCTCCAGATTTAAGCTTTCAGGATATTGAATTCTAATAAAAGTTGGTGTGAAACATTTTGTCGCGCTGGTTTGAATAATTTTGAAAAACACTGTACTCAATATTTCTCAATATGAAGTGAGGGTGTGGTCCAAGGAAGAGTGAGAGTCAGAGTGAGAGTGAGAAAAGAACTCACGTCAATGCCACACATACATTGCGCGTGCTCGGCTTCTCCTGATGAATCTCATTGGGATATAACATGCATTGTCTTTTTATGAGAAATTTACCTGGTCGATGAAGCATGAAGAGTGACCATGAACAACCGATCAGCTTTATGAAGAACAATACCTCCTAGTATATAGTACTAGTGAACTACTGGTGAACTACTGGTGAACTACTGGTGAACTACTGGTGAACTACTGGTGAACTACTGGTGATCCATACACCATAGACATAGAATAGAAAATAAATCATAGACTCATAGAAATATACATACAGGGAGAGACAGAGATATATCGAAATAACATACAAATACCTCCTAGTATATTAAAGAACAATACAATACCTCCTAGTATATTAAAGTAACCAATACTCAATTATTAATCACTATATAATGGTTGACTTGGGCTCATAACCTTGTATTTGTTTGGTTGTGGAAAGTGTGTTAGATTCACTATAGGTAGGACATTAAGTATAGAGCATTATGAAGGCTACGACGTCCGATTCCAACAATGGCCATTTCAAACGCCGTGTCACAGACATCGGCCATCGGCCATCGATACACGAAATGCTACAATAGCGTTTTCGAATATTCTGGAACAATCCTTACCATTGTTCTAGTGGAGAGTTTTTCGATGCCACGTTTCTCTCGAAGTTAAATAAGCCGCTTCGATTTCTCTCTTTGAGGAACCATCAACGAATATAAGTTTAGCTTAACATACGTTATTAAAGAACATAACAGAAAGTATGGCACTAGTATAGTCTATTGTAACAGTATATACTATAAACTTAGAGTGGTCAAGACTGGTCAAGACTGGTCAAGACTGGTCAAGAGTAGTGAATACTTACTACTTACTACTAACTACTTACTACTTACTACTTACTACTTACTACTTACTACTTACTACTTACTACTTACTACTTACTACTTACTACTTACTACTCCCTTCTAACTACTCCCTTCTAACTACTCGTCAAGACTGGTCAAGAGTAGTGAATACTTACTACTTACTACTAACTACTTACTACTTACTACTTACTACTTACTACTAACTACTCCCTTCTAACTACTCCCTTCTAACTACTCCCTTCTAACTACTCCCTTCTAACTACTCCCTTCTAACTACTCCCTTCTAACTACTTACCCCTCCAATGATGAATTCTCCTTGTTATTGGCCGAGATAAAAATCTACTATTAAAGACAACCCCTCGTCACCTCACCTTACTCAAGAATACAAAACAATCTACTTACCTGATTCTGAAATAGATAGGGGACAAGAGCATGTAGATAAAGCGAAGACTGCCGGTATAATTCTTCGCAAGTTAAGATTACTATGGCTGAATGTTCTTTTTTCACTCGTGAAACACTGACTACTATACAATACCACAAGTATATATTTATCTTAGTTAGACCGCATCAAAGTCGAACTAATTGCTCGATAAATAAAGAACTTAACGTAAGTTTAGAAAATCGGCCTAAGGTAATCCAAGCCTACAAAAGAACAACTACGAGATTTCCTAAGTGGGGCGACTCATATGGAGACGGAGCCACAATAGTACATAGAGGAAACTTACTCAAGAATACCTGGAACACCATTACTATGGAAGCAATCCATATTCAAGCAGAATACTTCTTTTGCAATATTGCTAGAGGATTGAAAAAAAAGGTCAATGGCACGTTGGGTGCTCCATCTTGAGTACCATGTTAAAGATCTGATTTAATTTATTATCCATGAGTTCCTACCATGACTACCATGACTACCATGACTACCATGACTACTACTACTAGCCTTTCCGAATATTTCAGAATACTGTTACGTTATTGTTCCTGGAAAAGGTCCATTTTATTGATAAGCTCGTTAGAAGCTTATACCCAGGGCTCATAACCCTTACGAATACTGTACATGCGCAAAGCCTAAGGCCGCATAATAATTCTAACATATCCTATACTCTATAATACTTCTGGACTACGTTATTAGCTGAGTAGCCTAAGTTGACGAATTTCTATGTATAAATTTGGGATTGAATAGTGGACAGACTAATTCAAATTAGTATTTAATGTATGCTCAGGGAATGGGTCTTGACCCTGAATCTAACGGTCATTGTATGTTATTGAGTAGAGGTCTTACGGTCATTGTATGCTATGAATCAGAGGTCTAACGATCATTGTATGCTATGAATCAGAGGTATAAATGTCTACTGCACTTTTGGTTGAGAGGATCTGACTCCACTATAAAGAGCCTAGGACATGGTATGTGGAAGAGTCATAAAGAGTAGAACATCATAGTGTAGAGGAATAGGAGAGTACTGGAGAGAATCATGAACGGTACAGTAGAGGTAGAAGACGGGTGGAATGTGGAGTGAAATGAGCATAGGCATTGGTTTGGATGTGGATGATATGTCTGAGTTTACTACCAGTTCTTCATATCAATGTATTAATGTAGAAATCAATATCAATATCAAGAAACATCTCCATTAAGTCACTCAATCAATTCAAGAACCATCTCCATTAAGTCACTCAATCAATTCAAGAACCATCTCCATTAAGTCACTCAATCAATTCAAGAACCATCTCCATTAAGTCACTCAATCAATTCAAGAACCATCTCCATTAAGTCACTCAATCAATTCAAGAACCATCTCCATTAAGTCACTCAATCAATTCAAGAACCATCTCCATTAAGTCACTCAATCAATTCAAGAACCATCTCCATTAAGTCACTCAATCAATTCAAGAACCATCTCCATTAAGTCACTCAATCAATTCAAGAACCATCTCCATTAAGTCACTCAATCAATTCAAGAACCATCTCCATTAAGTCACTCAATCAATTCAAGAACCATCTCCATTAAGTCACTCAATCAATTCAAGAACCATCTCCATTAAGTCACTCAATCAATTCAAGAACCATCTCCATTAAGTCACTCAATCAATTCAAGAACCATCTCCATTAAGTCACTCAATCAATTCAAGAACCATCTCCATTAAGTCACTCAATCAATTCAAGAACCATCTCCATTAAGTCACTCAATCAATTCAAGAACCATCTCCATTAAGTCACTCAATCAATTCAAGAACCATCTCCATTAAGTCACTCAATCAATTCAAGAACCATCTCCATTAAGTCACTCAATCAATTCAAGAACCATCTCCATTAAGTCACTCAATCAATTCAAGAACCATCTCCATTAAGTCAATCAATAAATTCAAGAACCATTTCCATTAAGTCAATCAATCAATATCAATCACTATTTTGAATATCATCCATGACACATCCATGTGTCAATAGACCAATATTCATATCATCAATCAACAACCAATATCAAACTATCAATATCAATCAAAAACCAACCAAAATATTGTATCAATCAATAGATCGAGATTCATATCAATGTCAATGTCTGCCAAAGTATTAACAACAATTCCAAGCAATGTAACTTAACAATATCATCCAATATCAGAAAAAAGTTTGCATTAATATTGACCAATGTATCAATACCAATCAATATCAATCAATATCAATATTACTCCACGGCCTTCTTTTCCTGACGGAGGGAGTTGGAGGCCGATGGAGAGTCATCGTAGAGCTCAATCTTATCGTTCCCTCGGCTTAAGGTTGGACTGCCTTGGCCATCGTCCGAGATTCTTCTTCCTGGGGTCTGGCCATTAGGTGTGCTGAACTGTACAAAGTTCCAGAAAGCCGGTGATGATTGGTTGGCATTTAAACTTTTTCCATTGGCCAGAAGCGCCTTGGACCCCCGTTCGGGAGTGAATGCCTCCAACGGGGCGATTTTCTTGGGTGACGTAAACCCAAGCCCAAGCTCCGATGTGTTGGACGTGGTGGGCGCCGTGGAGTTATGGAGCATGGATTCGCTGGTGTTCTGGCCATTGGACGTATTGGAGAACGAGTTGCGGTTGCCTGGAGTCTCTGCTGATTCGTAGCTGGGGAGCTTGTACATGCTGTAGGTTCTCCCTTGGGGCTGGCCAAAGACATTGCTGGATGCTGAGGCTTTTTGCTTGGCTGCATTGTCTAGGGACGGAATATGCCTCAATGGGGATGCAAGTTCGATGGGTTCTTTAGGTGGCATCAAGGTAGATGGCGCCATTGTTTTCTGGGTTTGGGAAAGGGGCTGAGAAATGCTTTGGTTGGGGTACATCATTCCCATTCTCTGACCTTGCGCCTGTCCTTGTCCTTGTCCCTGTGCCTGTCCTTGTCCTTGTCCTTGTCCTTGTCCATTCATCTGTCCATTCATCTGTCCTTGTGCATTTATCTGTCCCTGTCCCTGTGCACTTATCTGTCCGTTCATCTGTCCGTTCATCTGATGATTTTGAGTCTGGTTACCCATTCCCTGTATCTGTCCCTGGATCGATTGGCCCATTTGAATAGACTGATTTCCCTGCATTTGACCTCCCTGCACCTGGTTCCCAATTTGATTTCCCTGCATCTGTCCCTGCATCTGTCCCTGCATCTGTCCCTGCATCTGGTTCCCCATGGTATAGCCATAGTAGGTCTGCTGGTACATCTGCTGCGGCATATAAGCATTCATGGGAACGGCATACTGCATGAGCTGTGGATTCTCCATAGACCCGTTCCGAGAATGCAGTTCGGCCTTCATGGAATTCTTACCTGGATCCGGAAGTGCCTGGTGCGTGGCCAAGTGGATCTGTAACGTCCTTGAAACAGAAGACCCACGGCGAGATTTGGAAAGTGTACCCGTTTGCACCTTCTTCAAGAATTCTGTCTTGTAGGAATCGGAAATCTGCCACTTCATTCCTTTGCCCGGCTCATTGGGTTTTCGAGGCACCTTTTCAAAGGCCTTGTTCAACGATAAGTTGTGGCGGATGGAATTCTGCCATCCGGCCTTGGAGTACTTATAGTAGGCATAGTGACTAGAGATCCACTCGTAGATTTCCGAAAGTGACATGACTCCTTCGGGGTCGGATAAAATGGCCTGTGTGATCATGGTGGCATATGAGTAGGGAGGTTTGATGCCCTTTGCTTTTTCATTGGATAAATCCTGGTCAAGGTTATTTTGGAGCAGCACAGCGGCCCGGGACGGCGACTGGGATAAGGAGTTTTTGTCGAACATGGGGCCCAAACCGCCGTGAGCTGCCTGCAGGACGAACCCATTGGGGAACCGAGAATAGTTTGTAGAGCCAGACCCATTAGCAGAATTTGTTGACCCATTGGCTCCATTATTAGTCCCATTATTTGACGAGTTGTTGTTGTTGAGGCCACCATTGGGGCCGGAGCTGTTGATGTGGTTAGGAGCCCCGAGCTTAGCCATCTTCCCCTTATAGCGGGCCAAGCACGACAGAAGCATTTTCTGCGAGATGGATGGCGGTGTATCCGGCAAGATAAACATCATCTGTGTTCCTCCCACATCCAAAATGGCGCCGGAATGTAAGGGAGTGGCAGAATCATGGCCCACCGGCATCTTGACCCCATCAATGCGAGCACCATTGCGCCCCAACACCTTCAACTCCCAGCACCGCAATTCAATATTATAGGTAATGGCAGCATGTTGTCTGGAAACCACCTTGGCAGGCCCCAAGTCTATCTGCACGACCTGGCCCTGCAGCAGCAGAGGTTGGGAGGGCACATTCTCGGTGTTCCTGCCTATAGAGATGGCAAGCAGCTTGACATAATACGTCCAGTCACGGCCGGCGATCTTGGCGTATGCCTGGACCTCGGACGCCACGTTCTTATCGTTGGCATAGGTCATGGCCACGTTTGTTTTTTCCTCAGGCACCTGAAGCGTGGAAACAACTGCATTGACTAGGTCCTGTGGATCTTCGAATGCTGGAAGCTCCTCAGCACCTCGTTTTTCCGACATTTAAATAATTATGTAAGTTTGGGAATCACACGATAATTGTGTTTTTGACACTATAAAAAAATGTCTAATATGACTGATTTGCTGATATTGACCCGGTTTTTGGTGAACTAGTTCCTGGTATTGTAGTTCCTGGGGTTCCAGTTTCTGGTGTACGGGTTTCCTGCTTATAAAGACTTTTTTTGCTTATAATGGTTCCTGGTTATACTTCCTGGTGTACGGGTTCCTGGAGGGGGTCCTGCGGTGATCTGTCCTATAGTCTGATCTATTTGACCCAGGACTAAGTAAATGTGGATCAAATCCTTGGCTATATCTTTATGGTTTGAAGTGTAGAATGGACCTCGGATATTGTTATTTGATTTGTGGTGTTGTGTGGAGGGTTGTGTGGAGGGTTGGTGGGTCGGGAGTCTTGTTATCGTGGTGGAGAGGAAGCGAAATATGGAAGTGTAGACAGCAACAAAAAAAAATCGTGGGGGGGTGATGGAGAGTCTAAGTAGCGTGGGTTATAGAAGGGGGATAGACTGTATATGGTCACAGTTGAATGCAATCACAAGCCACTTGGTGGAAGGGTAGAGTGAATGGTAGATGAGAAGATTTTCCTGGTGTTTTTTGGACAAAACAGTGGCACTGCATATACCCGCACCGTGGGGAGTCACATGACTTCCAATCCCTGGCCCATTTTTGGTGGAAATTTTGGGGAAAGTGGCGATTTGGGAGGAGCATTTCGAATTCGGGTTATTGGGGGGCTGAAATGGTAGCCCTGCTTATTAGAATGTGGGCTGGTTAAGGGAAACGGCCTGGTGGTATGGACTGGGTCACGTGACCACGCCGTTTCCCGGAGTTATCGCTACTACCAAGTGGGTTTGCATAGTTGCGGACACGTGACCACCAATTCTTTCCTTCGTGCTTTTTGAGTATCACCGATACCCACTCCTACCCCATAATTGAGAGAAGTGAAGATTAGCTAGGGGTGTTATGTTGTGTGCAGGATATTTACTTGTTAGTTTTTATTTACCAACATTGCTGCGTGTCACGCACGTGATGTGTTTATATGCAGGTTCCGCATGAACACTCTCCAAGACCCCCCACCCCCGAAAAATTCCCAAAAAATCTCCGAAAAAAAACCAAACAAAAAAAAACCAAATTCAAATCTGGATGTTTCTCCCCAAATTGCTCTATAAAAGCAGATTTAAAAAATTCTCTGTTTTCGATTTTTTGTGAGCTTCTTCTAATTACTATTTCTTCATGAGCGCGCGTCATTCCTTCAAAATCCAGTCTACGTAATTCATCCAAGGAACAAGTACCAGACACAACAAAAGTCAAAAAAGACAAAATAAAATGTTGTATTGAAATGTCGTATTGAAATGTCGTAGTAAAAGGTCGTAGTAAAATGTCGTATTGAAATGTCGTAGTAAAATGTCGTAGTAAAATTTCATAGTAAAATTTCATAATAATACAGTATTTTTCAAAACTATTCAAACAAGCGCGACAAAATGTTTCGAACCCCTTCGCACAATCTTTCAAACCAAATGGATAAGTTATTGTATACAGGATAACAAGGAAACCAGTTCAGTTCAGTTCAGTTCAGTTCCGTCGGTTTTTCACCCTTGACTGGTACTGCACAAGAATTTTGTTCCAAATGTAGTATATATAAGAGGCAATCATCCAGATTTAAGATTTCAGAATGTTGAATTCTAAAAAAAAAAGTTGGTGTGAAACATTATGCCATTTGGTTTGAACCATTCTGTCTTCTTGGTTCGAAACATTTTGCTAGTGTGGTTTGAATCGTTTTGCCGCTCGGGTTTTGAATAGTTTTGAAAAACACTGTATAGTAATTTCATCATTGTTAGATCCACTATAGGTAGGACATTATGTATAGAGGCATTTTGAAGCCTATGACGTTCGATTCTAACAATGGCCATTGCAAACGCCGTGTCACGGCCATCGGCCACCTTCCATCGATGCACGAAATGCTACAATAGCGTTTTCGAATATTCTGGAACAATCCTTAGCATTGTTCTAGAATATTCGAAAGGACCATCATATAATGGAATAGTACTTCATACAATGATGGTCGTGACACGGCGTTTGCAATGGCCATTGTAACAACCGGATTAAGAGGCTTCATAATACCTTCATAGACAGGGCCCTACCTATGGCGGATCTAACAAATGTTATAGTAAAATGTCATAGTGACATGTCATAGTAAAATATCGTAATAGAATGTCACAGTAATGTCATAGTAAAATATCGTAATAGAATGTCACAGTAATGTCATAGTAAAACATCGTAATACAATGTCACAGTAATGTCATAGTAAAACATCGTAATACAATGTCACAGTAATGTCATAGTAAAACATCGTAATACAATGTCACAGTAATATCATAGTGAAGTTATAGTAAAATGATAATTTACTTCAAGGATACTAATCTCTATATGGTATATTGATATATAATACTTACTCTATACTATAATACTACTTTCGTTAGATCTGCGATGGGCAGGGCACTACCCATAGAAGTATTATGAAGCCTACACCGTCTGATCTGACAATGGCCATTCCAGAATGCCACCTCCTCAGTCATCATGGTACATAGCCCATGGTACAAAGCATTAGGGACAAAGCCCATGGTACATAGCCCATGGTACAAAGCATTAGGGACAAAGCCCATGGTACATAGCCCATGGTACAAAGCATTAGGGTGGAATGTGATAAGCCCGAGGTATTTCAAATCAACATGTCTTGTTCCATTCTTAAACGCTTGATCACGTATCTGATTAACAAGATTCTAAAGTATAGAAGTCGCGTGTGTTCAACACTCCCCTTCATCTGAGAATCCTCTTAGCTGCGACTCCTTCCAAGCTCTAATTATCTTCCCTGTAGGATCTTGTTGTTCAGAGTCTCATGTTGAGTTACCAGGATATGTGTGAAGAGTTTTCCCACAAGCATCTATCAACAACCAACTGAATACGCCAACTCCCCCGTCAACTACTGAAGTAGCTTGATTCCTCCCTCCCTCTGGAGAACCATCGGCAAATGAACACAAAAAACGGAGTACTGAGGTAACAACACGAATCTAACATTACTCACTATACTCTCTATATGCATCACTCACTACACTACTATACTCACTACACTACTATACTCACTACACTACTATACTCACTGCACTACTATACTCACTGCACTACTATACTCACT
>NKZD01001994.1:0-55555 GCA_002370635.1 Metschnikowia cerradonensis | reverse complement strand
ACTGAGTTGGGGCAGATGGGCCAGCCTCACATGTGTCTACAGATAGAGTGTGCAGGTGAAACCAGGCAGTGCGCACGATGAGTGTATTAATAAACATGTATGACACTGTATGACGTTACGGAAGTTGCATCTGATGCACGATGTTGAATCTGAGGGCTGCACCCTGTGTATAAGGAATGAGGTTGAAGGCCCGCGACCGGGATTCCAAGAATAGAAACTGTTTGGAATTGTTGTATACACTCCCATGATCGGGAATAGTTATCACGTTAAGGTTCAACAAGCGTATTAACTTTGGTACTTCAGTAACCAATTCTGTAGTTTCCATTCTATCTTTATCTATACTAAACTAGAGTGTCCTTCACTTGCTGTTCCAATTGATACTGTTCCAATTGACACCGTTCAAATCTGAGCGGGACCCTCTCTATATATAGTCAGGTCTGGGACTCCAGCCCTAACCCACTCAGCCCATTGTCTTCTCCAGAACAATGGCCAATATTGGACAGGTGTTAGACAAGTGTCCTCGAGCTGTCCACTGCCACCGTGCCTCTCTCGAGGACAATACCAATAATTGTTTCATCTGTATGCAGTAACGGGAACCTGCAGTACCCGCAGGTGAACTTGTTCATCAAGTTCAACAGAAACAGCCGGGACAATTGGAACCGTTCCGGTTGGGTCTCAGGAATTGGAAGCGTTCCGATTGGGGATCCGAAAAGGGATGAGCTCCGGATTGAATGCAGGAATGGATTCTAAGGAGAACTATATATATCTGGGATCCTGGTCATGTTTGAACGGCATCAATTGTGAAGAGAGATCACTGACATCTAGTTTAGAAAGAATACAGGTGATCTAGAATGAACACTGAAGCACCATACTTAAGAGAGTTATTGGAGGCCAACGTCATAACACTTCCTGTGTTAGATTCACCATAGGCAGGGCCCTGCCTGTGAAGGTATTATGAAGCCTCTCAGTCCGATTGTTACAATGGTGATACGGCGTTTGACCATTAGGACAACTCGTGACCCAAAGGCCCCTTTCGAGCATTCCAGAATAATGCTCCCCATTGTTCTGGTAGAGAGTTTTCCGGTAACACGTTTCTCTCAAAAGTATATAAGCCACCTCGGTTCCTCTCTTTGAGGAACCATCAACGAATATAAGAAGTTAGGCATAGATGTATTAAAGAACATAACATCCTGGTTATACAAGGGTTTATGCGAACGCTCAACAAGTATTAGTGTGTAGTAGTGGAAGTAACACCCATGTAGTCTCAAACGTAGAATAATACTATATGTATAGACTTACCTAGAGTGGTATTGGAGTCTAAGAATTAACTCTTGGTTGGGGAATTACGAAAGAATTATAGATCTATTTATAGAAAATATGTGCTACCAATGATGGTTTACATTGATTAGTATAGTGTGTAGACTAAGAGGATGGTGCCTTATACTCAAAATTGACATTTTTTTGAATAGAATAGTTTTTTTTTGAAGAAGAAGATAGAAATAATCAACCTTTAAGTCTTTTTCAATAATTCATTACTGGTGCACATTTTTTATTTCCAACCCAATCAGATATATTGATCAAGTAGTAGCTTAAATAGTGTACGCATTTATAATTGTTGTATACACTCCCATGATCTGGAATAGTTATCACGTTAAGTTTCAACAAGCGACTTAACTTTGGTACTTCAGTAACCAATTCTGTAGTTTCCATTCTATCTTTACCTATATTAAACTAGAGTGTCCTTCACTTGTTGTTCCAATTGATACCGTTCCAATTGACACCGTTCAAATCTGAGCGGGACCCTCTCTATATATAGTCAGGTCTGGGACTCCAGCCCTAACCCACTCAGCCCATTGTCTTCTCCAGAACAATGGCCAATATTGGACAGGTGTTAGACAAGTGTCCTCGAGCCGTCCACTGCCGCCGTGCCTCTCTCAAGGAGAATATACCAATCATTGTTTCATCTGTATGCAGTAACGGGAACCTGCAGTACCTGCAGGTGAACTTATTCCTCAAGTTCAACACTCCCCCTCAGATGAAACACCTTTTATCTGTTTCTCAATTATCCTGTAGAATACTTGACGTCAATGCCTCATGCTGTTGCCGTTCCAAACCTTTTGTAAGTAAATCAGCCAAATTCCCTTTTGTACCTATATGGTCCACTTTCAATAAACCTTCATCCACATACTGGAATATCACTGCATATTTTGTCTCAACATGCTTCATTCCTTTCTTGAACATTCCTTCCGAGACCTGCTCAACAATATTACTATTATCACACCAAACCTGCATTGTGTCACTTTGTTGCTGTATCTTCAATTCCTTCATGAGGCTCCTCAATCAAAATGCCTCTCTGCTGCCCAAAGGCCCAAATAGCTCTTGCTCCCCAGTAGACGCTGCTATGGTCTCTTACAACTTTGAAGACAATCAAACATGCCTCTCTGTTGCCCGAAAACACCCGAATAGCTCCTGCTCTCCAGTAGACGCACCTATTGTCCCTTGCAACTTCGACGACCATGATATCGGACCTCCCATGGACATTCTTAGATAGGCTCAAACACTAGCTCAGGTACAATGTTTTTCAAAATTATTCAAACCAGCGCGACAAAACTATTCAAACCAGCGTGACAAAATGGTTCAAACCAAATGGCCTAATGTTTCACACCAACTTTTATTAGAATTCAATATCCTGAAAGCTTAAATCTGGACGATTGCCTCTTATATACTACATTTGGGAGTCTTGTAGTACCAATCAAGGGTGAAAAACGGACGGAATTGAACTGGTTTCCTTATTATCCTGTATACAACAACTTGTCCATATGGTTTGAAAGATTGTGCGAAGGGGTACGAAACATTTTGTCGCGTTAGTTTGAATCATTTTGTCGCACTGGTTTGAATAGTTTTGAAAAACACTGTATAGGCCACATCCATGAGGAATGCACTTGAACAAAATGCATAGTAAAATCGACATCTAGAGCTAAAGACTCCATAAAGAGAAAATAACACCTTAAATACCAAAACTTTAGTTTGAAATAAGAAATTGTGTTTATTTTGGTGTGGTGTGGTGTACGGGTGTGATCAGGGACCCACCTTCTCTTCGATACACCTCACTAGCTTCCACCACCACGGCATGGCGGAACGGACAAAGCACGGAGCATCTGTCACCACTCTTTTCGATGACAGCCTCTCGAGCACTCTCTTTAATGCTCACTACGATGAGTTACTGGCTCAGTTCGAATCTGCATCCAGCATCAGTGACTTGAAAGCACTAGTCTCCAAGATCGATTTGGAAAATAATAGCATTGACAAGCAAATGAAGCAATTCGCTGACATCGGGTCTAAGAAACATTCCAACGAACTCTCATCCGTGGATTTATCCCGAGCACGGCTTTCCAGTGCCATTGAAAACTCCACTGACTTGAGCCGAGTATTCACTTCTGCCACTGATCTAGGGAACTCATTAACGTCCAAGATCAAATCTTTGGACCAGGAAATCGGCAACGTCGACCTTACTTTGCGCTTTGTGTCTGATATCCAGACTTTGAAGAGTAATATCAATGAGATCGAGTACTCCATAGCAAAGAAGAACTGGCCCCAGGCTGCCCAGTGCATCTACACCATTAACCATAAACTCGACCGCAACTTAGTGGAGGGAAAATTTGCATCGGCAGTGATTCCATCGGCTGAAATCCCCGATCTTCCAAGTGAGTCCATCGAGAAATGGACAGCTTTGCTCAAAACCACCTTTACAGACTTGTTCACGGATGCTGCCAAACGCAGAGACGTCAAGGAAATCACTTCGTATTTCCAGCTCTTTCCTTTGATTGGAGAGGCCGAAGTGGGTTTAACTTGCTACTCAAAATTCATCTGCTCCATCATCACCGATACTGCAAGAAGCTTGATTGGGTCTGCAACAAAGAGCATTGCAAATAACAGTAACTCGGACAAAGAGCCCAACCGTGGCATATACGCTAATGTTGCTTCCAAACTCTTTGAAAGCGTTTCCATGATGTTGTCTCAACATACTCCATTGATTCTCAAATACTACAACGACTCATTTCCCAATCTGATCATATACGTTGTCAACAAAATACAGAGAGAAATTGATATTCAAATCGGAACTATCGCAGACAGCTTCTATGACCTCAACCGAGTGGATAAGGTTTTGAAGGATATAGAGCTCCACAAATTTGAGGCTCTTCACCAAGTATTATATGATAATGAACAAGAGGGAGTTCTTGATGATGATCTAGTTTCTATTGTGGAGATTGGCGACTTAATGAATGAATTCTCTGCAATTCTCCATCACTGGGCGTTGTATTGCAAGTTCGTGACGTTGAAGTACTTCTCGCAGCCAAAGAACACCGAGTCGAAAGACCCACAGTCGAAAAAAGACCACGTCAGCCAGCCTGAAGTGCTTCTTAACTCGAACTTCAACAAGAAAATCCTGGCCAAATACCTTCCAGCTTTCGAAAAGCTCTTTTCATTCTATTTCCGTCGCTCGCTCGAAAAGTCCCTCACTATTGAAGAAGTGCCTGCTCTAGAAACTTATCTCATTTCAACAAAGTTTTCAACCTCACCAGAACAGCCTCCCATTTCGTCGGTCATTGAAGATATCACCTTGGTGTTCAATACTACCCTCAGAAGTATCTTGGACCTGTCTCAACCATCAATAGTCAAGAAGTTTGCGACGTCCACTTTCCAAGTCCTACAAAAAGAGTTGATGGGTGGATTCCTACAAAAGAAGTTATCGGAAAATCTGCCCCGCTACAACGTCAACATAGCCCTTATCTATTCCCAGAACGTCGTGAGTGCCAACATTACTCCTCAGGTGTCTAGATCAGGTACACCAGCACCAGAAACAATGGGAGGGTTTTTCAAGGGAGCATCAAGTGCGCTTGGAAACGTGGTTGGAACAGGGTCCGCAATTGTTTCTGCTGCTAGCAACCCATCCACAGAGAGCAACTTGAAACTTGCAAACTTCATTGTTTACCTTAACACAGTTGCGTGTGGCCAAGAGTTCTTCTCCAAGATCATCCACAAGTTCTTGCTGAAAAACTATTTGGAGCAGACTTTCCCATTCGGGTTTGATGGTGAGAAAATCACCAATATTTTGAACAACGAGTTGTTGAACCCTTTCACAGAATGCACAAGTTCCTTGATCAAACAGTCTTTGCTTCTTTTCTTCAACCAAGCCATCAAGAACAAATTGGCTTCTTTGATATCCGAGTGTTTCCCTGAAGCCACGGAGGACAACTATATGGTGACCTCCTCGAGTGCACTCAATGACCTCACCACCATCCTGAAGTTCAAGCAAACGTGGGATGCGTTGATGAAGCCCTACAAACAAACCCTCCACAAGCAACTTTGCTACGATAAACTACTTCGACTAGTTGTGGTGAACATTGCTAGCATGATTGAGAAAAGGTTGATGTCAGTTTCGAAGAAATTCAAAATCAACGAGTTGGGTGCCTTGAAACTCGACAAGGATCTCTCGTTCATCATCAACGAGATTTGCGAGGATGACTATGAGCTTAGGGAGAAGTTCATTCGGGTGACACAATTAGTTCTCTTGGTTGGAATGGACGAAGAAGAGTATGAGATGAACAATTTCGAAACCAGTTCCAAAGAAAGCGTGGACTTGGATGACGAAACAGGTATTAATTGGGTATTGACTCCTTTAGAGAGGAAACAGATCCGTCGCTTTAGAGTCTGATCCCTGTATCTACAGTTGTGGATTTTTGATGCTATACTTAATACTATACACTATATAAAAACTAGCCATCCTGTAGTTGCACTCAATAGCTAACTAATTGGCTATCGCTTGACCTCGGTGATTGGCTGATCATACGAGATCTTCTCAATCTCCCTGGTCTCTCCTATTATGGGCCTCTTGTTCTCCACCCGTAACTTGGCTGGTAACTTATCGAACTTAGGATGACTATAGTCGCATTCAAAACCCTTGGGACAGAATCCTGTCAAGTACATAGGACACATGATCTTCCGAATATGTCTATTATGGCACGCAGGTCCTTGGGGACAGAATCCCATTTCATACTGCTGGCACTCGGGGATCTTCTGCTGTGGGTCAATATGTAGGTATAAGCACTCTGGTTTCTGTGTACAGTAGCCGTTCTTGGAGTAGAACAAGCACTCGGGCATTCTACGCAAGTTGTACTCATGTAGAAACTCACAGTGGTCATTTTTTTTACACAAACCTCTAAGCCAATGCTTACACACGATTTTGTTGTTGAACATGGCTGCCACGTGCTTGTTGGGGCAGAACGGGCCATTGGGACATGAGTTTGGCTGGCTTGGCTTGTAGTATTGGCACACGGGCCTGTCAGGATCAAGACCAAAGCTATACTCTTTGCGTAGAAACGGCTCGAACTTGAGACGTTTGTTTTTAGTGTCTGGGTGTATAACAGGATTTAGTCTTATCATGGTGGATGGGTTGATTCGTGAGTGCTTAGAAATGTAGAGAAAATAGTATGTGGTGTACGGGTGTTTGTTAATTTAATAAATTGGTGTACGGGTTTATATATAAAAGTAGTATACGGGTTCGGCCTAACACACCTTCTCTACTACCAATTATTATTTGAGAGAAGGGTCTTTTATTGGTATTATTAATATGGCCTTTTTTCTGCTCATGATGCGTTCGAGGACTCAGGACTGAGTGTTTTTAGCTTTTCTAGGTTGTGTTCGCTCAAATGGGGAAGTGATGGGGCTGAAGGTTTCCGTTTGCGACGTTCTTTCTTGTCTTTCTTCTGTGTTTTGTCGGTCATAAAGTCAAGGAGGCCATTCCTACGGCGAATACCCTCGTTGATCCAGAACTCGTTCCGATAAAGCTCCCATCCCTCTCGAATATCAGTATTGAAGCTTCTTGGAACCAAGACCAACTTGACGTCATTGAGCCCCAAGCGTGGCTGGCACCGCAGCTGCCCCGAAACAAGCCACACTTCAAGTCTAGAAGATGGGTTTCGTATTAAGGAGGGGAACGCATTGTGGAAGAACTTGAGGGCCATCACGCATAGGAAAAGCCCCACCTCGCGGATCAAATCCGCCGTGGTATCAGTGAAAGACGACTTAATCTTCACCAATCGAACATTCAATTGCCTCAAGCCTTTGTTCGTGGACGAAAGAAACTTCCGGGGTAGCACGATGGTCTTCTGGTACTCTCCCGAGAGATGGTATAAGAAAAGTGTGACGCAGAGCATCAAAAGAATGAGTTGAAGAAACACTCGTGTTGGCCCTGGGTCTGAATTGAAGTACAAATGATAGGATATCGATGCAATGAGCGAGCACAAGGCCGCGAGAAACGTAAGATACTTGCGTCTCATGGTCCTCTGCTGAATGACCTGCTGCCGTAGACTGGCTTCAAGAATAAGCATATTGCGGAAGATCTTTCCGGTGACAGGTGTCAGCGTATAACCTCCGCCAAGATGGAGATCTGAACGGTGAGACTTTTCCGAGTGAGCGTCGGAGGTTCTGGACCTTCGGCGTGGGGTCCTTTTCGCCTTGGGAGAACTCAGAGCAGAACTTAGAGCATTTTTCTTTTTTAATCCCTTGGGTTTATAACCTAATTGGGACTCGGATTCCAGGGCACTGGAGTAGACGGCTTGCGAATGCGAGGAGTGGCGCTCCGGTTCAATGAACCTGGGCGATAACTCAATGCGAGGCGGAGCTTGCAAGCGGAGGTCATCGCCAGAGTCAGAACCTGGCGAACTCGAAGGGCTAATGGACGCTAGCAAGTGGGTGGTGCTGGAAATAAGGCTATCGTCGCTGCGCGGGACTGATTCCGGAGTATGGGGTTCGGTATCAGGCAGCTTGGGGGAGTCTTGCAGGTGTAGCGACTGAAATTTCAGGGGCGAGTGTGGTGGGGTACGTGGCAGCAGGGACTTCAGGTGGTCTAGTGAAAGTCCGGGGCCAGACGGATCCAGCGGGTTCTCCATAAGTGGGACTTGAGGATAGGGCAGAGTTTCTGAGCCGAGAATAAAGGCATCGTGTGAGGCCCGCACGTGACTGCGCAACAAAATTACTAGGCTGGGAGTATTTCTGGAAGAGGAAAAAAAAGGAGGTAGACGGAGGGGGGCTCTAGGAATGTTGTCTTTTATATGTTTTGGAGTATGGGTCCGGTATATTGACTTTCCATGTAATGAAATATGGATGTTTCAAAAGGAATATAAGTGTATACGACGACTGGAGGCATGTCGCGAGTCGCCTCAACATAAAGCCAATTCGTCTGGTTGACATAATAGAGATATTCAGTCTCGAGTAGGAACTTTTGACCTGGTCTCTCCAAAAACAGGTACCAACACATTCTGCATATAATTATGTTTATGTTTAGTATTTTTTTTAGTTTATTATAAAGGTTAGTAGACTGTATCTGGGGCCCATCTAGAGCTGCTAGTATACGATTGAGTGACGGACGTTTTCGCACCCAACACCAGTCTCAGTCTAAGTCCACTACCAGTCTCAATCCACTATTAGTCTCAGTCTCACTACAAGTCTCAGTCTCACTACAAGTCTCAGTCTCACTACAAGTCTCAGTCTCACTGTATATTCCACACCTTGGGCCACACCTTGAAAACACCAGGACTTCGTGATGTCATTGAAACACCTTAAGGAGCAGTTTGTGTCAGACTTGACCGGCGGGCTGATCCAGGAAATATATAAGGTCACAGCCATCTCTCTTGGAGGTTTTCTAGCTCACTCGTTATATGCCAACCATATTGTTCACCGAGTGCCAGTTTTGGCCACGTTTCCCTTGCTGTTCATCCTCGAGTACTATTTCGATGCGCTTCTCCTTCTCCAGTCCACTACCATCTTGAGCAATGACTTGAAAGGCCTATATACCTACCTAGGCGTGGCTCTATTGACGTTCTTATGTATTATGGTGGCCGTCAAGGCAAAAAAACCAAAACCAGTGAAGGTTCCCGCTGTGGACTTGCCTACCGTGTCCTATATTACTGCTTACCGCTCCCAGATGATCATTATCACGAACATTGCCATTCTTGCTGTGGACTTCCATATCTTTCCCCGCAGATTTGCCAAGGTGGAGACCTGGGGCACTTCTTTGATGGACTTGGGGGTCGGTCTGTTTGTTTTTTCCATGGGCTTGGCCAACTCTCGCTCGGTGATCAAGAAGAATTTGGCCCATACTCAGTCCAAACAGGGCTACTGGTCTCTCATTGGTTCCAGTACTGTTAAAGCACTTCCTGTGCTTGCTCTTGGGCTCATTCGCTTGGTGAGTGTTAAGTCCCTTGAGTACCAGGAACACGTGACGGAATATGGTGTGCACTGGAACTTCTTCATGACATTAGGTCTTCTTCCGATCTTCCTTGGTGTGGTTGACCCCATTTTTTCCGTGATGCCCCGTTTTGTCGTTGCATTGCTTATAGGAGCAATTTACGAGTACCAATTGAGTTTCAACGGGCTCAGTGGCTTTATTCTCGATGAACTGAACCGCAAAAATAATCTCTGGACAATGAACAAAGAGGGCCTTTTCTCGTTCCTTGGCTACTCCAGTATCTTTATATTCGGCCAGGCTTTTGGTCCGTTCCTCCTTACGTCCAAACCAAAACCAAACAACATTTTGGGTGTGGGTTTCTTTTCCAAGTCCAAGGCCTATAAATACTTGACTGTTTCGGCCACACAGGGTCTTATTGTCTTCAGCATTGTTTCAATGTCTCTATTTAAGTTATCTCTCGATTCGGTATACTTGGGCAATATTTCAAGACGTTTAGCCAATCTCTCGTACATTTTGTGGGTGGTCAGTTATAACTCAGTGTTTCTCTTGGGCTATAACTTGATTGAGAAGTACGTTGGGCCTTTGAGGTCTAGTATACTCGACTCGGTGAACAGAAACGGCTTGGTGATATTTTTGGTTGCTAATCTCTTGACGGGATTGATCAACATGACTATCAATACGTTGGAGGTCAGCAATGCTGCAGCATATGCTATTCTTGTGGTGTACTCTTTGTCGTGGATAGTGCTTGCCAAGGTGTTGGACCACTACAAAATCTACATTAAGTTGTAGAGAAATGAGGGGGACAATTTCATTCTGATTTTTTGGCTGTCACCAGGACCAATTGACATTTTACTTGAATTGCTTGTTGCTATTGAATATTTGTGTGGAGTCATATATGGCATTAGTCAGGCACATGCATAGTTTTCGCAGTCGAGATAATTCTAGTCAAGACCCAGTCTTGGCCGAAATACTCAGCAATTGCACAACACAATTGAACAACGCAATTGAACAACACAATTGAAAAGGTATAAATCAAATCTAACCAAAAAATACACGCTTAAAAGTTAACAATAAGCAAAGTCTATCCTAATCAAAGTGTAGAAACCTTAGTTCAAGCCGTGGTTCGGGCCGGCCGATCCGAACCTTATCAGATCTCGCAAGTTCCTGTACGTAGAGCCACACGTTAGTCCCATAATAACCGTCTCATTTTTCGCTCGTATAACTCAGCCACGTAGTCTGCCATTTCCACCAACCATCATCGTGTCTTCTAACCCATCATGGCCCTGTCAGCATCGTGGACCTCCTTCCTTAAGTCAATCGCCTCCTACAATGGCGACTTGTCGTCGTTGACTGCGCCTCCCTTCATCTTGTCGCCTACATCACTCGTGGAGTACTCCCAATACTGGGGCGAGCACCCGGATCTTTTGGTGGCACCCAATTTCCTTAGTGACGAAGGCAAATTCAAGGACCAGGGCCAGAAACAAGCTTTGGCCGTCGAGCGAATCATTGCTGTGACCAAGTGGTTCATCTCCACGTTGAGGTCGCAGTACTGCTCCAGAAACGAGTCCATGGGCTCAGAGAAAAAGCCATTGAATCCGTTTTTGGGCGAGGTTTTTGTGGGCAAGTGGTCCGATCTGACCAAGGATGCCAAGCTTGGCGAAACCGTCTTGTTGAGCGAACAGGTGTCGCATCATCCTCCGGTCACGGCCTACGCCATCCAGAACGAGAAGAACAAAACCACTTTGCAAGGTTACAACCGCATCAAGGCCACCATTAGTGCCACCCTGATTAATGTTAAGCAATACGGGCACGCCATTTTGGAGTACAAGGACTTGGGCGAAACTTACTTGATTACGCTTCCCCCATTGCACATTGAAGGTTTGATCACCGCTTCTCCTTTCGTGGAGTTGGAGGGCACCTCCTATATCCAAAGCTCCTCGGGCTACCTAACAGTGATTGAGTATTCAGGTAGAGGATACTTCAGTGGCAAGAAGAACACGTTCAAGGCCCGTATATTCCCCGACAAATTGGCCAGTGCTCACAAGGAGAATGCCTTGGCCACCATCAGTGGCCAATGGTCGGATAAGTCGTACATTGCCAGAGGCCCACACACCCCCAGCTCCACTTCCAGCAGTCTTTTCTACAGTGCAGCACAGGCCAAGCCCGAGAAGTTGGAAGTTAAGCCACTCGAAAAACAACATAAATTGGAGTCGAGAAAGGCCTGGGAGAAAGTTGCAGACGCCATCAAGTCGGGCGATTACGATGCCATCCACAAGGAGAAGAGCAAACTCGAGAACGACCAGAGAGAGTTGCGCGTGCAAGAGAAGGACTCAGGAGCTCCATGGCAGGTGCGCTGGTTCGACCGGGTCGACTTGAGCAAGGAAACCGTTGGCGATGACCCTATGCTTAGCTTAGCCAATGTAGCCAATTTGAGTATTGGCGACTGCCCGCTGGGAACAATCAAGGGATCCAAGCATGACTCATCTGAAGCTCTCCACTGGAGATTCAACGCGAAGAAATGGAGCAACGAGTCTGAGATAACAGTTTGAGACAAGACAACAATATAATGGGCTGCGATTTGATTTTTACCAGCGATTATATCATGTCTTGATTGTTAGAGAAATTCAATTGATGCTTGGGTGAATTGATACTATTACAATTGATACTTCGTGTGCGTGATCGAATGTACAGTTGAATGGGTGGGTGACTGAATGATACACCAGGACCTACATACTAGGAACTGATTTATCAATAGAGGAAGAATATTGTAAACTCCATAACATTGACGAATAGTATAGATTATCAATACAAGTTAACAAATCAGGTATGAGCTGCATGAGTTGTATGAGCTGTATGAGTTTAAAGAAGATATATAGGATGGAGTTGCAGCCTAGGGCTTTCACGTGCTCGCGGTTAGGGCTTCTTTCGCGTCACGTGCAACTGCATTGAGACGGGGCTTTGGGTGCACGGATTTCGCGTTTGCGAAGGCCTCCCCCAAACCGCTATTCTGACAAGACTCACCGCGGCCTATGCAGGCCCACCGAGAATTTTCTCTTACGCACTGGTGGAAAAAATTTGACTTTTTCTAGTGACGGTATCTTCTTTCTAATCACACAACTGATACACAATGGCTGACTCTCAAAGATGTATGTATATACAGCATAACCAAGGCCCAGATTATCCTTGTCACATACGAGCAAGACATAGTCGTGAAAATTATTCATCATTCACTTTGGTCGTTCACTCGTGCTTGACTCACTATGAGAATGTCCAAGGATGTCCAATGGATGTCCAAGGATGTCTATAGTCTTAGACACAAAGCACCAGAAAACACAAAGCGCTAGAAATGGAGCTCTAGAATATTCTTCAATAAGCACCAACGACAGGCTATGCTCACATGGAGTCCATAATCATATACTAACATTGCAGTGTACGTTAAGGGTAAACACGTTTCCTACCAACGTTCTAAGAGCGTTACCAACCCAAACGTCTCTTTGATCCAAATTGAGGGTGTTCAAAACACAAAAGACGCCAGATTCTACTTGGGTAAGAAAATCGCTTACGTTTACAAAGCCCAAAAGGAAGTCAGAGGTTCCAAGATTAGAGTCATCTGGGGTAAGGTCTGCAGAACACACGGTAACAGCGGTGTTGTCAGAGCCAACTTCAAGAAGAACTTGCCACCAAACTCCTTTGGTTCTTCTGTCAGAATCATGTTGTACCCATCCAACATCTAAGGAACCCACCCACATAAATTGTTGTGTTCTTGCCGGTGGATGCCGGTGGATGCAGCGTGTATAAACTGAATTCTTTCATTAATAAAAGGAACAAACTGAACTCTGTATTGTAGTAAATTTTTTTGGTGTGAAATCGGTTAATTTAGTGGCATTCATTGGGTTATAGTGACCAGTCAAGTAATACGTGTTCAAAAGTGACACGTGTTAAAGTCTCCATATCCTAATGTATACCGTGCTGTGCTAGTCCATAGTGTTGTCTCTTTTGATGGCTACCTCCTAGTATTATTTAGAGGTCTTATGGTATGTATTAGTGTGTATAATCCTACATTCAATAGTACTATGCTAGTGGAATCATACAAATATTTCTTTTTTTTTACAATTTCAAACCTCTTAATCTTATAGTAGTGTTTAAAAGGCTTTTCAGAGTTTTATAGTACTTTGAAGTGTTTTGTAGTGTAGTGTCTAGTGTTTTATAGTGTATTGTTGAAGTTGATACAACTTATGGGTATCGCACTACTTCTATCAATAAAGCCTTAGTCTATTGTTCAGACATGGAACTATTATACGTATAAATAGTCTTAAACTCGCTTCAGATAAATCCTAAAGCCACTCCCAAGTTTCTTGGCTAATCCTGGAAAATGATATACCAATTGACTAGGTCAAACTAATGGCTCACAAGCCTAGTCTACTTCACTAATGCCCAACTCGTCTCTTCCAGGAGATGTTGTAGATTTCAAAAATTACTAGCACTTAAGACTAGCTTGTTACTTAAGGTTTATATAGTGTTGTTCACATTTGATAAAGTATTTACTGATGTTCACTTGTGTTCACTTATGCTCATAGACCCAGTGTTCCTCTAGTGTCATCAGAAGTACGATCAGACGTACTTCCGGAATTCCATCAAAGAAATTTTTCGTGACTTTTCGTGTATTGATATTAATTTAGAAGTCTTATTACGTGCTTTGTTTGGACTGCTATTCATCTATTGAGTAGGTGCATTAGTAGTGCTGTACTTTAAAAGTGAGTAGTGGTGTTTAGAGTGCGATAACTAGTTGTGTAGAAATTTATGTTCTGATAATTTTCTGATTATTTTCTGATAATTTTCTGATTAGTTCTTTTTCTATCTCTAGTCTATTTCTAGTTTCATTTCTGAGCCAGTTCAATTTCAAACTCTAACTTTTTTATATTTTTTTTGTGGTGCTTCAGTGTACATTAATGCTGTAGTGTAGTGTTTTTTTAGTGGTGCTCTCACCAGTGCTGACCATGAGGTTTTAGTGACTGTGTAGTTTCACACAAGTTTCACACAAGTTTCATACAAGTTTAGAGTGGTTTCAAAGTGGTTTCATGAAGGTTCCAGAAACGCTTTAGAAACGCTTCATGCCTGTTTCATGCTGGTTTCATGCTAGTTTCATAGTGTAATTGTAATTCATGGTGTCATAAGTGCTGGTGTTCTGGAAGTGTGTAGCTGCAGTGACTTGGCTTGGTCCACCTTACTTCATATACCGATCAAAAAAAAGGAAGAAAGAAAGAAAGAAAGAAAGAAAGATAATAAAAATTAATAAGAAGAACATTCTAGTCCACTACATTCCCACATTGATTGATCAGTACCCTTTTGAGTTTGGAACTGTTGGTTCTTAAACACTTATGGCTGCGTCACGTGCGCTCAAAGGTACCCATACGAAAGCCTTAACCAAAGTCGAAAATAGAGGCTCAAAAAAGGCCCAAAAAAATCACATATCTTAAATCAGATCCATAGAATCCAAAACTTTCCTTTAATCTTCATAATTCTGACGCAAAAACGGGGTTTAACTGACCCCAGGCAAAAGACCGGAAGTGGGCCCTCACCCTCGAAAGTGCTCACCTCTGCCCACCCCCCTCATATACAGAACCTCACCACTTTTCTATGTATAGCATGGACCAGGCCCGCGTTGCTCTATGCCTGTCCACAACAAGTGTCATTCATACAATCTCCCCCACTGATACACACAGGAATGACCACGGCGGCTGCTGACCCGTGGATGGATACCGAGAATGCTGAAGATTTCTGGGATAACGATTTGGGCTCTATTGACGACGATGCCGACTGGGACGTTGATCTCTCTGCTACTGCTGAAAACACCCAACCAGACTTGACTTCGGCTGCGCAAACCATACTGCGCCTGAACGAGGAAGAACTACTGGAGAGTATTGGGGATAAAGTTGCCCTGGATGCTCCACTTTTGGAAGCTAAAAGTGGTGTGAAGAAGGGTCCTGAGACTACCGACACTAAGCAGACTGGAGAGCATGAGACTGGAGAGCATGAAGAAGATCTCGAGGATGAAGATCTCGAGGAGGCTGGAACTGAATCCAAGGGATCGGAACATATAGAGTCTGAGAATCCAGAACTTCCTTCTGAACTTTCTTCTGAACTTGATACTCCGGGTACTGATCATGATACTGTACCTGTTACCAAACTTGGTACTGACGACTTTTCAGGTACAGAGAATCATATACACGTGGATTCACGAAACGAAGACATTGAAATCAATGGCATGGATCTGAATGGCATAGTTTCGGGTCCAACCATAGAGTCCACGGTAGATGGAGCTGTTGAGACCCCATCTGAAGTCTCTTCCAAGCCATTATTTGCCAGCCAAGATCCAGTCTCTGTGCCTGTGGAAGAGCACCTAAAGACAGACATTGAGCCTTCCCTCTTTGATGCTGATGTTGTCAATGAAAGTGCTACACCAGTGCTCGAACCTAAAGAACCGAAGGACGATTTAAGCAATGATTTGAAATCAAATGCTCTTTCTGAGAGTACTCTTGTTTTGCCAAACGAAACAACCGAATACGAGGTTGTAGAAACTACCGAGTCATTGGTCCCCGAAACAGTTTCTCATGAACAAGTTAGACCAGAACAACAAATGGAGCTGCCAGACCTCAATGGTTTTTCTTCGGAGTCTGCTTTGATTAGTGAAAACTTGGCCGAACAACCTGCTGACGAACCTCAAGAGCCAGAATCTCTGGAATTGGTCCAGGAACCAGAATCTCTGGAATTAGAGTCTAAGGAAATAGAGTCTAAGGAACCAAAGGCACATGTGTCTCACGATTCTGCTGGGCTTAACCCTGAAGTTTCCGAGATAATTACCCAGGATGAGCCAGAGGTTAAGTTTACACCAGAGCAGCTCACTGGGACTCTAGATTCTAGGGATGTGGCTCTTGCTCCCTCTGTTGAACTGAGCCAAAACGAAGTGGACATGTTAAAGTCTCAGATCCAACAACTTAAGAAGGAACTAGAAGCCAAAAGTATACAGGAAGATGTGGGTGTGAGTCCCCATGCAGAATTAGAGTCGAGGTTAGAAGAGGCCGAGAAGGAAAGAGACGATGCAAAGAGGCAATTGGAGGGTTTCTTGAGCAAGATATCCAGCATGAAAACTGTGGTTCGGAACTACAAATTGACTCAAGAGGAGTTGGAAGAAACGCAGCAAGAAGTGGCCCAACTCAAGGAAAAGGCAGAGGCTTTGGAGCAAGAAAAGATTGCATCTGAGGAAGAGAACCTCCAGCTTCTTGTTCAAAAAGAAAAGCTCGAAACCCGAGTGGCTGAGTTGGAAAGTGAGGCTGAGAAGCTGGCAAACACCATCCAGGAGCTAAAAACCGGGTCTGGGGACTTGAATTCGGAGTGTGAAAGACTAAGTCAGCAATTGAGCACGTTACGGCGAGAATTCAGCTCCAAGGACGAGACGTTACAGGACGAGAAGTACGCATTAGAAAATGAGGTCAGCAAGCTCAGCAAAAAAATCAACGAGATCAAGGCCAGCTACAGCGAGCTTGAATTAGCAGAAGGTGACCTCAGAATGGAAAACAAAAACTTGCTGCTCATGATAGAAGAGTTGCGGGGGTCGCTTGTTGCCAAGGAGAAGGAAGAGGAGAGGTTCACTGGCTTGATTGAGAGCAATAAACGAACGTTCGAGGAGGAGAAGAACTCCTTGCAAAGCAAAATCCAAGAGATTGAACAGGAACTACAAAGCACTCAAAACCAGTTGGCCCAGCTGCAGCAGGAGAACAGCCAATTGCTCGAAAAGGTACAGCAAGGAGAAGAGCAGAGGGCCAAGTTGGCGGAGGAAAACGAAAAGATCACACAACTCCAAGAAGAGATCCACAGCAAGCAGGTGATAATAGGCAAGTTGAGGCACGAAGCGGTGATTCTCAATGAGCACTTGACCAAGTCGTTATCAATGTTGAAACAAAACCTGGGCGACACAGACTCCACTGTTGACAAGGAATTGGTGTCCAACTTGATAGTCAAGTTTGTGCAAATCCCAAGAGGAGATGCCAAGAAGTTCGAGACGCTTTCATTGATAGGCGGACTTCTCAATTGGGATGAAAAGCGAAAGATGGAGGCCGGACTATTGAACAGTGGAGCCAAGGCTGGAGATGATGGGAAACCACCTGCACGGCTGAGTATTATTTCTCTATGGACGGATTTCCTTGACAAAGAGAGCAAGAACAGAAGCTAAGTGAAGCAATCAAAAACCAGAAGGTAAGTCTGCAATCTGTGGAAAATGAGTCTGTTGAAGTAAGGCTGTCGAAAATGAGTCTGTTGAAAGTGAGTCTGTTGAAGTAATGGCTGGCTACAATGATGAATAGTGGTCTAAAATTTTGAAAAGTGGTATGTCCACTCTTGGGAAGTGATATTTAAGACATATGGGGCTTTATCTACTACTAAGTGATATCTACTATTAAGTGTGTCTACTACCAAGTATGTCTATGACTGAAGAATCCATGATAACCAAATATCTAGTTGGTTCTCAATACTCAGTGGTATAATAATCATATGTGGTTGTTAGTTCAATGGGTCTATTGATGTCTATAGTAAATCTGGCTGCGACGGCCTCAGTAAACGCGACGCGCTCTCTAGTCACTTCACAACGCGCGTTCCACTCTCCCTATCCATCTACTCCATCTACTCCATCTCTTTATGGTCGACATCCGGCTGTTCTTTGCAGGCGGCGGCCAAAACGGCGTATGTTTAACTGTGTTATGAGCCCTAGAAGCTTCTATTTACCTTTCCTTTTTGAGTTCTGCAATTCCAAGTCCTGTGGTTTCAGGGACTCATTGACTATTGCTAGCAGTATACTAACCTTGCAGAAAAGCGGAACCAAGAAAAAGACCAATGCCCCTGAAAAACCGGTACAGGCTAGCAAAACGGATGGTAACAAGAGCAAGTTCTTCTTCAAGCCAAAAATGGAGGCTCTGCTGCAAAAACTGCCCAAGAAAGCCCCTCTGCTGGACCATAATGCTCCATCAACAGAAGGTGTGAGACAATCCACTAGGAAAGCCGCCCAGCAGGCCCAGTACATCGATTTGGACGACGAATTTGAGGACTCCGAAGAGGAGTTCGAGCCTGGTGCTGAAGATCCCGACGACGAGGGCGACGATTTGATGGAGATAGATGATATGGACGAAAACCCCAGTGAGGATAACGACATGGCCGATGAAGACTTACAGGAAGACATTGTGGAGCTTGAGCCAGAACCTGTGGTCAAACCAAAGCCAAAGCCAAAAACAGCACCCAAAAAAGCATCCTCTAGTGGAACTTCGGGACCCTCAGCTACTTCTCAAACTGGAGGAAGTGGAGTCCATGCAGACCAAATCCTCTCCACCATCCCCGATGCAGAGCTTCCGGATGCACCTGAAACAGACGGTAAACTCAACTATTTCGCCCTCAAAAATAAGCAGCAGAGCCTTGCACCTCCCAGTGGGAATGTGGAGCTTCCGGAGGCTGCGCCCAATTGTTTGGGAGGCCTCACCATTGTCTTCACTGGAGTGTTGCCAAATCTCGATAGAGACGCAGCCGAGTCCGTGGCCAAGCAGTACGGGGCCAAAGTCACCAAAAGTATTCTGAAAAAGACCTCGTTGGTGGTGATTGGAGAGGAAGCAGGCCCTTCGAAGGTCAAGAAAATCAAAGATTTTGGCATCAAAGCAATTATTGAAGCAGGCTTTCTCGAGCTTTTAACCAGAATGCCTGCTGACGGTGGAGACAGTGCCAATGCCCAAGCTGCCAAGAGAAAAAGAGAGGAGGAGGAGCAGGAGATCTTAGCCCAGGCCCGTGCTGATGAAGAGGCTGAGAAAAAGGCCGAAGCAGAGCGCCAGCAACGCCAGGAACAACAGCGCAAGAAGCAAAAACTTGATAAGCAAAGTATCAAAACAGAAGGCTCTGCTCCTCGTGCTGCACCTGAACCACCCCGGGAAATCCCAAATAGCGAGAAGCTCTGGACCGTCAAGTATGCACCTACGGATGTCAACCAACTTTGCGGAAACAAGGCACAGGTCAATAAGTTGCGCAATTGGCTCTCGAAGTGGTTTGATAATGCCAAGAAGGACTTTAAAGTGCCGGGAGCTGATGGTTCAGGTGTTTTCCGGGCCGCATTGATCCTGGGTGCTCCTGGTATTGGTAAAACCAGTGCAGCACATCTTGTTGCCAAAGAACTTGGGTTCGATATCTTGGAGAAAAACGCCTCGGATGTTAGGTCCAAGTCTCTTCTTAACTCCGATATCAAGTCTGTTCTCAACAACACTTCTGTGGTTGGTTTCTTCAAGAACAAGAACGATGGCAATCAAGAAGCAAAGCAAACCAAGTTCTGTCTCATTATGGATGAGGTTGATGGAATGTCAAGTGGAGACCATGGAGGAGCAGGAGCATTATCAGCATTCTGCCGCATCACCAAAATGCCCATGATTCTCATCTGTAACGACAAGTCGTTGCCGAAGATGAGGACTTTCGATAAGGTCACCTATAACTTAACCTTTAAGCGGCCTTCGGAAATGGAGGTGCGGGCCAGACTTCTTACCATTGCCCACAGAGAAAAGCTCAAGTTGGAGCCATCCGTCATTGGGCAGTTGGTGCAGGCCACGGGAAATGATATCAGACAGATCATCAATTTGATGTCGACGGTGTCCAAGACGCAGAGTGTGATTGGCCATGAGAACTCCAAGGCCATAGCGGCCAGCTGGAAGAAGCATGTCATGCTCAAGCCGTTTGAGATCACATCCACATTGCTTGGAGGCCCGATCTTCAACCCCAGTTCAGGCAGCACGCTCAACGATAAGTTGGACTTGTACTTTAACGATATTGACTTTGCCCCGTTGATGATCCAGGAAAACTACATCTACACGCGGCCCAACGTCACATCGCAGAAGGAGCACTTGAAACGGGTTGCCAATGCCGCAGACTCTATAAGTGAATCCGATGGAATCAACTCTTTGATCAGATCTAGTGAGCAGCAGTGGAGCTTGCTCCCTTTCCATGGAGTCATGTCTACGGTGCGGCCAGCTCTGGAGGTCAACGGCTCGATCGTTGCCCGGATCAATTTCTCTTCATGGTTGGGCCAAAACTCAAAGGGTATGAAGAACCAGAGGTTGCTTCAGGAACTTCAGTACCATACCCGGTTGCGGACTTCCACCAGTAAGGATGAGTTGAGGTTGGACTACGTTCCCGTGATGCGGGACGCAATAACTCAGCCATTGTTGAAGCATGCAGAAGAAGGCATCCAGCCAGTCATTGATACCATGGATTATTACTATCTCACCAAAGAAGATTGGGATAGTGTGTTGGACTTTGGGGTGGGCAGCAAGCGAGGTGCAGATTTGCTCAAGGGCATCAACACCAAAACCAAATCTGCGTTCACCAGAAAGTACAACAGCACGCAGCACCCGGTTGCAATCTACAAAACAGGAAACTCCATTGGGTCCGGCGGGGGTCTGAAGCAAAAGGTGGATTACGACGATGTCGTGGACGACGATACTGCCAAAGATGAAGAGGTTGAAGGAGCAGATGATGGTGAGGAGATAGACTCCAAGAAAGACAAGCTTATTAAAAAGGTGGTATCCAAAAAAGGAAAGGCCACCAAGGCAGCACCCCGCAAGAAGGCCGCCAAAAAGTGAGTCCTATAATTAGGATTTACTAAAATTTAAAAATTAAGAATTTATTGGGAGACGGAATACGATTCACTAAATTCTAAAATCTCTCCGGAATTATGATCTAGTGAATTTAGGGTGTAGTGGATGCAAAATTGGAGCATCACTCAGGCCACGCGGTGCTTAGTAAAAAAGGCCTGGCTAGATCGCGATGCAATATTCCCGATCTGGCTTTTTCAAATGAAAGGAAGTTTAAAGTTTAGGCAGTGAAACAAAAGGCGCGAAAAGCAAGGTGTTTCAGGTGTGTTTCAGATTGGCAGGCAGGCAGGTTGGCAGGTTGGCCCCAGTTGCGCCCGATTGTTTCACATCTTCGCAGATTGTCCCATGCCTTTTCTACCAGGTTCGGGAATCCGTGATCTACCTGGTCGGATCATTGATCGCAACGATATGCACTCGCAGGAGGACGCGCGGGCGACAACCCTTGCACCACACGCAGGTATGGTGAAACAATGCAACGTTAAGAAAAATAGTTACACATTATCACACCCAACGATCGACTAGCGCATCAGCCCGGCGGCAAATACGTTTCAGATATATCACCTTTTGGGTTCCTCCTTGCCTTTTCTTCCCGTGTCCCCGCTCCTTCATATATATCTATATATCCATATATCCATCCATATATATATAAGATCCCCCCAGTCCCAGCCTCCGTCATTAGCCCGTCTGCCGTTATACCTCCGACATTACTACCGGCAATCCATACCCCTTTTGATCGTATATTGCTCGAACCTTATTGAAACGTTGTCCATTGTTACAGGCTTCTCATTGCACAAACTACTTGCCTACTTAAGTCCCCACCGGTACCTTAAATTTTACTGACCTCCCAAGTCCGTCCATCAGCATAGAACTATGTCAGAAAATGCGATTTTTAACATTCCTCCCACGAAGCGTTCCAGCCACATGCCCAGCCTCCAGTTGCTGATTCCCCTGCCGCTGCTAACCAGCTCCAATGCCAACGACGGTAGCATCTACGACCTCACACTTGCTGCACGTAACCCAGGCCCGCCCCGAATGATGACCAATCCTCTTCGTCCTATAAACATTGCATCATCGGCCAGCTCAGGCTGTTCGGCGTCGAATTTGCCGCCGTTGAATTCATCGGCTTCCTCGCTACCTAACATTCCCCATTCGGCTCGCAAGCCCCGCCGGAAACCTCCAGCTGTGGACTTCTCCAAGATCGACGGCTCCCACTCTTTTGCACCCAGCATAGTGTCGGGCTCGTCCAGCCAATCTAATATGGCCAATTGCAATAGCCACACCGAGCCTGGCTTATATATGAGCTCAGCAGACACCAGCCCAAGCTCTCGCGACTCCAATATCATGGATACGGGCCTGGACAGAAACAGCAGAGTTGCATCGCAGATCGGCCCCGTGGATGACCTCAATGAATTAGCGCCAGAGGACTGGAACTTCTTGGCCAACTCGGAAAACATTGTGGAAATCAGCAAGTTGGGCGAGGGCAACTCGGGCAGCGTGTCCAAGTGTGTGCTCAAGAATGGCCTGCCTGTGTTTGCATTGAAGATGATCAACACAGACCCTAATCCAAATGTGCAGAAACAGATCTTACGAGAGCTACAGTACAACCGCTCGTGCAACTCGCCTAATATCGTCAAGTACTACGGTACCTTCATGGTGTCGAAGCAGTCCATGATTGGCATTGCCATGGAATATATGGGAGGCTCGACTTTGGATGCTATCTATAAGCGAGTGATCGAGTTGGACTCCACCAATAGAGTCAACGAAAAGGTCTTGGGTAAGATCTCCGAGTCTGTTCTCAAGGGTCTCAGGTATCTACATGAACAGAAAATCATCCATCGTGATATCAAACCATCGAATATCTTGCTAGATAAGTATGGAAATTCAAAGATCTGCGATTTCGGTGTGAGTGGGGAAGTTGTTAATTCGCTAGCCACGACATTTGTCGGCACGCAATACTACATGGCGCCGGAGAGGATCATGGGCAAGCCGTATACGGTGAATTGCGACGTGTGGTCGCTCGGGCTTTCCTTATTGGAGGTGGCCAAAGGTGAGTTCCCATACCATTCGCAGAGCAGCCAAGGGCCTCTTGGGCCCATCGACTTGCTACAGTTGATTCTAGACTACGAGCCCAAACTTGAAGATGCTCCAGAAGAGGGGATTTTCTGGTCCGATTCGTTCAAGAACTTCCTTGGGTACTGTTTGAAGAAGAACCCAGACGACCGGCCAAGTCCAGAAGAGATCCTTCAGCACCCATGGGTGGTGGGGCAGGCCAGCATCCCGGTGAACATGGAAAGATTTGTGAAGAGATTATGGGGAGATAATTTGAACTAACCATCTTCTGTATGACTATCTTTCAATATGATCATCTTCAAAAATGACCAGATGATAGATGGACTGACCAGATGTATTGTCCCAGGTCTATTGCTCGAATGTGGGATACAAAGACCTATATAATCACGTTAATGATAAAGCTAGTGCTTACAGGAAAAATTAAAGGTTTGGTAACAATTAAGAATATAGAAATCTGATGAACATTCATTGATAATATCTCGGTGTATAAAAGTGTGACCAAGTATAAGACGTAAAAGTATAAAGTACAGAGCATCACCTTATTTATGGTGCGCGCACGCTGCGCGAACCAATCATTGAGTAGCACATTCAAATCTTCCAACCACTACCAATCCAGACATCGACATGCCCGTGCCCTTCGAAGGATTAATTCCATACGCTATCATGGCCGGCTTCTTCGGCCTCGCCGGCCACGGTGTCGGTTTCATCAGATACTGGGATAACGGCTGGAAAAACGACCGTTACGACTTGGACCAGTGGGACCAGAAGATGATGGCCCGCGACTACTTGTTGACCGGCCACGAGCGGGGCCAGATCTCCGAAGCTGTGGCTCCTGAGCACTTCAAGACCTCCCACATTACCAGAGAGGGTTACTGGTCGCCATACAGAGACCAATACTTCTCTCTCAGAGAGAGATTATATAGAGGATACGTTGCTGGGTCGTGGGACTTTTCTTAGAGCAACTGGCTTAATAAATTGCATTGGAGTTTTTGCTAGTAGTGATCCACGGAGGGGTATTATGGGTATTGGAATACCGTAGTAAAGTATCTGGAGTTCTGGAGTTCTGGAGTATCATAATGGGACAGTAGAATAACAGTTCTCATGAGATATCTTAGTATGTGGCTCAAGTTATCCCTCAAGCTATCCCTCAAGCTATCTACCGTGATATGAACTCTACCGGAGTATCTACCTTATTATCGATGTCTTCTCCGGTCTTTTCAGGTGGCCGAATATATGTATAGAAGAGTGAGAGTCCTGGAGTAACGGATAAAAAATAAAGTCCTTTAGATTTGAAGTTATTTAGGTTCTATATGTTCTTGAATTAATGAGTCTTTATAGTATCGGTATAGTATTGGTATAGTACCGGTAAGCTGGTGTAGTACCGGTACAGCTGGGATAGCTGGGATAGTATCTGGTGTAGTGTGTAGTACAATCCTATGTGGATGTAGTCACTCGTTTCCATTCATTGATGAGACATAGCACCTACTAATCGATGTGTGAAGTATCAAGTCTAGTAAGTAGTAAGAGTAAGCCGAAAGTAGTATCTGGTATGAGGTAGTATCTAAAGTCTAGTTGGTAACTAGTATGACGTAGTGTGGTCAAGAAGTCTCACATCTGATATGTAGTGTCCAGTATCTGGTGTATGGTAATCTAGAATTCCTTACATGGTTATGAGTCTCTGTTTCTACTAGTATTGCGTTTCTTGATTTCTTATACCGTGGGACTAGTATCGAGTACCAGGACCATGGCGTAGGACCATGGCGTATGTAGTATAAATGGAACATGACAAGCAGTAAAGACTGACCAATTGTATGACTCACTGTCTAACTAACTTCTGACTTTCTGATTTCTGATTTCTTCTGATTTCTGATTTCTGACTTCCGACTTCTGACTCAACACTTGTATCCATCCTTGGTGATGAACTTCTCCTTGTATCTTCTGCGGACGGCCTGCGGCACTCTGGACTCAACCTTTCCTGTCGCCTGCAACTTGTACATCTGCTCGTAAAGCAAGTTCCCCTCGGGCTTCAAACTCCTCAAGTCGTTGGTCAACTCGTCGGACAACTTGACTTCGATGGGCTTGAACGACAAGTCATGCTTACTATAGGCCTTGATTTTCCTCTCACGGCTCAGCTCGGGTCTGAAGCTGCTGAGTTTCTCCGTCACCTCGCTTTCAATCACCTTCAAGTTGTCGAGGTCTTTCATCTTCTTCTTGACCGCACGGAGTTCTTCCTGGAGCTTCATTCTCTCTTTATTTCTGGCCTGTTTGTTTCTGCGGGCACGGGCCTTTCTCTTTTCGTTAGTAGGGGCGTTAGCTGAGATCTTGTAGCGGTTTTGCTCGTCTTCCAGCTCTTCGGCTTCCTTTTCATCGGCCGACTCCTTGAGCTCATCATCCTCCAAAGTCTCTATGAGGTGCTGGATTCTCTCCTGGTGGGCCACAAGGGCCTGTCTTTCAATCTCCTTCTGCTCCTCGGGGGCGTAGACCTTTTCTATAAGGCTCTTCCACGACTCGGACGAGGGGTTATAGGATTTTCCGGCATGAACAGCCAGTGTGAAGTCTTCAACATCGGTGGAGTCAAGCTTGATCGGTCCCATTTTCATTGTAGAGGGGAGTTTGGCAGCTGCACGCAGCGAGGTTTGCACGTGTTCTTTAGCCTCTTCCACGTCATCCAGCCAAAGGTCTTTATCGATGGCGGCATCAACACCTTCGTCCGCAAGTCTGGCTTCTCGCGCAGAGGTGAGGGACAGACGGCCAGCCAAGGCCATCAAGTGGGCTTTCTGCTTACTGCTGACAATCTTTTTGCGGGTCCTCGTGTTTAGAGGTGCCACCTTGGACTTGTTGGCCAAGATATCGGCGATCTTTACCGTTTTCTTGGGCTTGGACACGTTGTAGTCTCCTGCGGTATCGATGATGAACGCACTGTCGGAGTCTTTTCCTAGGAGAACCTCTCTGTCTCTTTTAGCCTCCAAAGCGTCGTTGATATCGGACACATCGACGTTCTTTCTCCATGCCTTCTTGCCCTTCCGGGATGGTTGTGGTCTGCTGGGTGCCATTAGTAGTCTAGAGGTGAGCAGTAATTTTTTGAGATGAGATGCGATAGGCGATGCGCACTGCACTGCTATCTATGGAGTACTGTATTTCAAAGTAGGATTAAAGACGTATTTAAATATATGTAGTAAATTCTGTATAATAGATTCCGTATA
Organism: Metschnikowia cerradonensis; assembly: GCA_002370635.1. NCBI lineage: Eukaryota > Fungi > Ascomycota > Pichiomycetes > Serinales > Metschnikowiaceae > Metschnikowia > Metschnikowia cerradonensis. Next base: position 29,363 of record NKZD01001994.1, on the reverse strand, counting down.
GCAGATTCCGTTTGATGTTTTATAGATTATATAGTATGGACTGGGAATTATTCTTTCTGGAATTTATGGTACCATGTTCAGTTTTTTGTGTAGTAGGAGACCGGTGCGACACCATGAGGCCGTAGGCCCTGTAGTACCTGTAATACCCTTCAATATTATACTCCATAATGTTATACTATAAAACTGCTCTATACTATAATTTATACTATACTCCATAATACTACTCTATACTATACTCTATACTATACTCTATACTATACTCTATACTATATACTCTCTTATATATAAAAATATAATAATACTCTATGATACATAGATACACTGACTCTCTACAGTACACTATAAAGTGACCATGGTACACTTCATACTCGAACAACCTGAACAATCTAAATGCACTACACTATAATACTCTGTGTATTCATAGTACATTCATAGTACGCTTATAGCAGACATCAGCACACTCATAGCAGATATTTGTACACTCCAAAAGTATATACTGTAGTACTTTGTAGTACTCTCTGATGTGTACACTCATATGGAACACTGTCATATACTCTGTATAGACTCATAGTATAGTCTCTGTATACACTATAGTAGTCATCTGTATATTCAATACCCAACACTCGATATTCACAATTTTAATACCTGTGATACGCGATTCATTAGGGAAACTAATATACCCATGGCTGGAGTGCGTAGAAGCTTATGACCCTCCATTCCTCACACTGCTACTCCATAACACTGAGGCGTAACTGGAAATGTGACTCGTTCTGAATATTTCATTTCCCAATAAAATTTGAAATCGATAATTATTAAATACTGTAATTTCTTGAAGAATATTCTTTTCTGATCTGATTTTCTGAACTTCTTAAAGTGACGTAATGGAAATGGCCAAATTCAAATGGATATTCAATGAAAATTTTTCAATAACAAATAAATCCATGCTATTCCGCTAATTGGGTCAACACCTCGCGAGAAAGCTTTCCATAGTCAGATAACTCGAAATTACCGCTCAAACACACGTAACTAGGACAATTGAATTTTTTGGAAATTAGCCGGCCGAGGTTCGTGGCTAGATCCTGTAAATCCACATTCTCGCCCCGCTGTAGCACACTGGAGTATGTCTGCGTGTCCTTGCCTATGGTGTATACGTAACAGCCAATGGAGGGGTTTCCCTGCTGATTGACATAGACAAAGACGGGAGCAGGAGGGCCTTTTTGGGGAAGCTGGTCACTTGTCTTGGTCACGTGAACGTCCAATTCATAGTCGTAGTTTCCTACGGATATAGAGGACGACTTCATCAGTGGAGAATAAATGAAAGAGTAGCATTGAGAAAAGCTGGTGGCTATATGCAGGTCGCGATACAATTTGGACCTGAAAACTCTCAGAATAAGGTTTTTAGTTAACTTTTTGTTTGAATCAGCTAGAAAATTACATTTACACTATATCAGAACCATACATAAATCTATACTACAAATTTGTATAGTAAGTGGACATTCCCACATTTAGGTTCAATGGCTAGATTGGCTGAGGAAAAATCGTAAGATATACACGGCCGGGTAAAAAAACGGTTATGAGCGCGCCAGCCGAGCAGCTTTCACGTGGAGAGGAGTATAAGGCGGAGTATGGTCTTCACGTGAAATAAGCCTTCAGGCCTTCGAGACCCGCGCCAAAGAAGCTCATTTCTCGTTCCTGTACAAACGCTCCGGCCCTTGCGTAAGGCCGGCCCTTGCATGGCATATACTGGAGTAACGACAGAGTAACTTAGCCAATGAAAGTGATCGTCCGAAGTTCGGTTAAGGTACTTTATACTCGTCACGTGCGGATCCTTCAGTTTGGGGTATGTTTCACGTTTGTTTCATTGCCCCAATACACTCCTTAAAAGCCTCTTTCCAAAGCGGCGGCTCTGTTGTGCAGCGCGTCAAAAGCACCCTCCACACCATGCAGCTCTTTTCACGTTCGAATTACTGGCAAGGGCCATGCAAAAATACGCCATGGCCCAGTCTACACCTTCTTTTTCGACTTCATATCTTCACTCGTCTAGTACACCACCCATATCCAGCGGCCAAATCTGAAACCACCCTGAAACTTTGGCGGCCCGCTTTTTCCCAGCGTTTCGGATCTTTTACCCCACACTGAAGTACTCGGTAGACGAGCCACTTGACACATTCAGACATACTCAGGCATATCCAGACATATTCAGATACATATCAACCACAATTCTGGGAATTTCTACTTAGCTCTTGAATTCCTGAACCCTTACAATTACTCCTTTTATCTATCCTTCCATTGAGCTTCTCCACTAATATACACGGTTCCGACGCACATATCCAGAACCCGTCACTCGAGTATCCGAACTGCGCCTTTAATCCCCATATCATTCGGAATTTGAATCCTTATCTTTAAATAATCCTTATCGTCTCCCTACTCAATTAATTACCCCTGTTTTTCTTCGGACTTGGACGTTATGACTGCAAAACTACTCGACGAGAAGATAGCCACCCTCAACAACATTTTGTTCAAGACCGAAGAGACCCACCATACTTCGGGAGACTCGGTAGTGGTGTTACGCAACCTTACCAAGTCCAAAACACTGATCGACTCCATCCAGGACTTCTTCCAGCCGCACAAGTTGAAATATGTTCGGATATTTGAGGATCCCGAAGTGGCAGACGAGCTTTTGGACTTAAATCTTCGCAAGTTCCATATAAGCGGTCCTGCTACTGGCAAGGAGAATGTAGCTCAAACCCCCGTTCATAGGGCCACTGTGTCGGTATTAGTGGAGTTCGAACGCACCGAGGACTTGGAGCCGTACTTTGAGAAGCTCCTGCAGGCCCCCAACCCGTTTGGTGCCTTGAAAGTGACCGTAGAGCACATGAACAGCCCAAAGGTCGAGAAGAAAGAATCCCCCAGTTTTTTGAACTCGCCGCCTAAGGTGTTGTACGACTCCATAGTGGTTGAGAACATCGATGAGTTTTTCGGGGACACACAACTCACAATGAGCGACTTGGATGACTTTCTTTCCAAGTTCAAGCTTTTCGGAGATATAGACGCCGTTTACTTCCCCACCAAGTGCAATGACTATAACAAACCGCTTGAATTCAAGAGTGTGGGATTTATCGGTTTCGCACACCAGCCAAACCTTAACAAGTCCATCTTGAAGTGTCTCTATTTCCTACATGATTTAGATCTCCAGACTTTCCGCCAATTTTCCAAATCAGATATTACCGAAATCTCCAGCAAGCCCGGTGAAGAGCCCAGCCAAGACTCGGTATCTTCAGGCCTTCAATTGTCCATATGCCAGAAGAAACATGAGCCTTTTCTCTTCAACAACTCCACAGCTATCAGGCTCGCCAACAACACTTTGGAGTTCTTTGAAACAAGCAACCATAAAGGAGCTCTAGCAGATGAGCATACGTTCAGGCGGTTTTCTAAAAATATCAATTTCCAGCAATCCAACATTTATGTCAACAACTTGCCCATAGTGTTCCAGAATGACGATAGTGCATGGTTTGACTTTTGGATCCAGTTCGGCACCAAAGACTCCATCAAGCTGGCCAAAATCATCAAGCCGCAATTCTACTCGCGTCGCCAAAACTCCCCATTTGGGAAATTTGGTTTCGTCTTCTATACCGACCTCAAGCCGGCCCTCAAGGCCATTTTGCTCACCAACAACAGGCTCGTCAGTGGCTTCGCGGACTACCCCAAGTTCCACATCGAGGCTTCTTTCGCCATACAGAAATCCACCAGTGAACGTCTCCAAACCGTCTACCTGGCTCCTCCTCCTCGGCAAGAGAGCTACATGCCTTTTCCTTATGCTCCACTTCAACTCCCACTCCAACCCCCACAAAATCTACTTCAACCACCACTTCAACCACCTCAAAATTTACTTCAGCCCCCACTTCAATCTTCGCTTCAACCTCCTCCTCAACCTCCACTTCAACATTCACCCCAACATCCGCTCCAGCATCTGCCCATGAGCTATTCTATGTCCATATACGATGGCTATGGTTACTTTGGTCCCTCTGGCACTGGGCCCAAGGTGCGGCTGAAACTGGCCCAGGGAAACTCAAATGAGTCAGCAACCCCAGAACCGGTACATTCCCCTCAATTAATGGCGCCGTACGACAATTACTATAACTATTACATGGCCATGCCGTACCAGGTGCAGGCCAATTTTGCACCCAATTGCGGACCAGCTTTCGCACCCGCGCCTTTCCACAACGACCTTTATACTTATGGCTCTCAGTATGGCTCTCAGTATGGTTACTACCCATTTCCGTATCCGGGAGATCCCAACTTGCCAAATTCTCCCCGAAGGACAAGTGAATGAGATTACTATAAGATGTTGACATTAGTATTGAAAATACTGTGCTACTACTATTTCAGTTCGCGACTACAAATAGTTCACCGCACTACTGAACACTAGTAACTCCACTTAATTGACAACTCAAATACCAGGCAACTCAAATACTAGACAACTCAGCTAGTCTACTTTGAACTCGATGTAAAGCAATTATCAAATGTAGCTATATCGTTTTTAACACCTCTCATGATCTTCTATATGCGTGGAAGAACCTTCCTTTAATCACGTGGGTAAGTAAGCAATGCCGATGCAGTCGACTCTATAAAGCAGGTGGGGGATCGGCACCTCTTGGCTGAGGTACAATATTTGCAGCCTCAAACTCCTCGAAAGATTTTTCAGCTTCGTCCACCACCTCGTCTGCCTGTCTGACTTCCTGCACCTCCTCAATGTAGTACTTCAACATGCTCTCAATACCATTCTTGAGAGTCACCGACGACGAGTCACATGATCTGCATGCCCCCTTCAAGCGCAAGTACACCACACCAGTGTCTTCTTCGAAATTGACAAACTCAATGTCACCGCCGTCGTCCTGGATGGCGGGCCGGATACGTGTGAAGATCAACTCTTTAATCATGGAGATCACCTCATCGTCATCGTCCTCGACCCCCATGCCGTTGGTAACTTCAGCATCGGTGATTATGGGTGTTCCATTGGTGAGGAACTCCGTTAGAATAGAGAAGATCTCAGGCTTTAGAAGCGCCCATTCCTGGGCCTCGTCGCGTTTCTCCACCGTGATGAAGTCGGAGCCCAACATTATGCTTTTGATTCCATCCACGCTGAAAAGCTTCACAGCTAGCGGACTGCTCACAGCCTCGCGCCCACTGAGAAACTCCCTGGTTTCGTTTTCCTTTAATAGATTCATGGATGGCAAAAACTTCAATGCGTTCTGGTTGGGTGTCTCTGCTGTCTGTATGAAGAGGTTGCGCAATGCAAGGAGTTGAGGGCTCCAGGTCAGACGCAGCAAAGTTAAACGCGAGGCACTTTGCCTGGATGTGAAAATGGCTCTCTGGAACATCTTGATGTGTGTGTATGGAGTCCTTCTCTGTAGTAGTGATTGTTCTTTTTCCCAGTGCGGTGCCTCCATCTCGCGTAGCGACTCACAGTGAAGCAGCGCACGTGTATGCAGTCCCCACCGTTTCTTTTGCTCCACACCTATAGTTAAGGCTTATCGAATAAAAGCTTCTCGACCATGGACGCGGTTTTCTCCTCGATCTTGGAGGAATTTTCTTCGTTGCTGATACTCTCATCTAGCTGTAACTTGTTTTCGGCAAGCATGAGGATATTCTCGTCGATGGTGTTTTCTGAGATGAGTCTGGTTACCAATACTTCCTTGGTCTGGCCCACCCGATGCGCTCTGTCCTCGGCCTGCTTATCGTCATGGGGATTGAACGACTGGTCGAACACCACAACGTTGTTGGCGGCCACAAGGTTGATTCCGAACCCTCCGGCCTTGGTGGAAAGCAAAAACACTGGGATCGTCCTGTCCTCATAGAACCGGTCGATGATGTCCTGTCTAGTGTCCACGCTTGTTTGGCCATCTAACCTCAAGAACGTGATGCTGGAGAAACTCAACACCTTCTCGAGAATATCAAGCAACTGTGTGAAAAGAGAAAACACCAAGATTTTTTCTTTTTTAGCAATGGCTCTGTTGATGACTTCAAGAAGCTTGATGACTTTCCCACTCTCAAACCACTTGTCGCGCTCAAGCGCATACTCTCCAATGGTCTTGGGGAACTTCTCGCACAATGCATTCAACTCGTAGTCGCTCATCACCTGCATATCCTCGAGAATGTACTCCTTGTTGGCAGTAACGTATTGTGGCTCTTCGATTATCTTGGACGTCATTTCCTCCAAGATTTCATCAGTGTAGATTGTACGGAACAACAATGGGTGCATACTTGCTTTCCTCAACGACATCATCACATTGGACGACGATGGGATGGGGGAGCTACGGGCTGCCTCGGCCTCTTTTCCCTTTAATGTCTTTCTGCGTTCCCGCTCCATGCGGGTTTGCTTGCCCTGCTGGATATACTTGTCGTAGATCTCTCTCTGCATCTTTGTCATTTCGCATTTGATCACCTCATGTTTCTTTCCGGGAAGGTATTTGAGCACCTGGGCCTTTTTCCGTCTCAATACAAAGGGCGTCATCATGGTTTTGGCCTTAGTAATGGCCTGTTGCGACAAAAGGGGGTTGTAGTCACCGGAAGCATCCACACTAACCTTTTTGTTGAATAGGCCCTGTAAATCCTCCCGCTTCTCCACGAAAAGCTGTGGAAGCATGAAAGCCAAGAGCGACACGAGCTCCTTTAAATTGTTCTGCAATGGTGTTCCTGTGAGCAACAACCTGAAGCCTGCCTTCAATCTCATGAGCTTGTTGTATCTTTCACTGTTAGAGTTCTTGAGCATGTGACCTTCATCATACACAATCATGTCGAACTTCTGACTCTTCAAGAACTTGAAGTCATTGGCTGCACCGGTGGCCAAATTGTATGTGGTGACAAGCACATCATATTCAGACTCCATGAGGTCGTATCTCAAGTCCTCACGCTCGGCCTGCGATCCATAGTATGCTTGAACCACCATATCGGGACAAAACTTGCTGAACTCACGTAGCCAATTCTCCAAGGTAGACGAGGGTACCACCACCAAATGGGGGCTTTGCAGAGAAGAAGTAGCCTTCAAGTATGCCATGAAGGAGATCACCTGACAGGTTTTACCCAATCCCATCTCGTCTGCCAAAATACACGAGAGCTTGTTGTGGTAGAGCAAATGCAACCAGTTGATTCCCACCTGCTGATAGTTCTTCAATTCAATCTCTGGGGCAAGAAGCGTTGGCTTGTGGCTGATGTAGGGGATGCTTCTCTTTGGCTGGGTCTGAATATCATCGTCTTCATCATCGTCCTTGTTAAGATTGATACCTTCACCAAGGTCAACCATATCCAACTCGCCCTCTCCAGTCACTTTCACACCCCACCTCTCCATTTGCTTAGCAATCAAGTCACCGTACTCCGAGCACTTCTTCACTAAGGAGTCCACGGCTTTGTAGCCTTTCAAGCTGAACGCAGTGCTCTCTATGATCTTCATACCCAAAGTTTTCTTGGGTCCTCCTCTTCTCTTCAGCTCAGGCTCAGGCATCTCTTCTTCAAATCTTTCTTCTGAAACGTCGTAGATGGAATTAAATGGTCTCTTGGAAATCATGATTTCTGCCACGCTCGGGTTGACATTACAAATCTCCACTATATCTTCAGCCGAGGACTTGTTCAAGAAATCAAGGATCTGGCCATCGATGGACGTGAGACCCGTCAGAAACTCGTCTTCATTATCTTCTGCAGACATGTCGTCACTGTAGACATCGTCTTCGATTTCAACGTACTCGGACTTTGTCTTTTTGCGTCTATTGGCCTTGATTTTCTCCTCCAACAAGTCCAACTCGTCGATATCCGCAGATGGCTTGAGGTTATATCGAGCACTGGGCTTGATCTCTTCTTTGTGCTTGTATTTTTCCGATAAAGAAGTGTTGCTGGCAGAGTCTGTTGATGCCGGGGACACTGGGTTGGGAGGGTCTATATTATCTGCACGAACAAGACGTCTTCTCTTGGCATCGTCCCCCATAACAGAGATGTTCAGCTTCTGGAACGCAACGTCGATTCGGGGCTGCTGTCTGTGACGATATTTTTCCAAGATCGACACTTTGGGTTTCTGGAGCTGCACCTTGGTATCTGGGGCAGTTGCTGCTGCTGGAACCGAGGAAAGAGACCTTTTCTGGCGAGCCTTCCCTGGCTTTTTCACTGGCGATGCGTCTTCGTCGTCATAGTCTTTTTGACTGGTCTTAGGGGCAGTTTCCTCTTGTGGAGGTATACTTGTAGGAGTTGGTTCTGGAACAGGAGTCTTTTTGATGGTCACACTCTCAGGAAGAGAGGCCACGTCCACTTTTCTTTTCAGCGGCAAGTCCTTGTTTTTCTTCGCATCGTACTCCTGTAACCGTTGGTTCAATGGAATGTTCTCACTGAGCCACAAACTGATGTCTCGGAGATTGCCCTTGCCTTTGACCATAGCCCTGAAAAGCTCCAGTTCACTCAAGTAATAGAACCTCTTGCTGATCAACGGCCAGAACTTATGGGCATAGAAGCGTTTGCGCATCTCCTGGCGTTGTCTATCGTCGTTTTTGTTGTCTTCGTTGGTGGGAGCCAGAGGGGAAGAGTTGGGCACCTGCACGACGCCTCGAGCCTTTTCGGGCGTTTGAGTGGACATGTTGTGGTGCATTGACATGTGCCAGGTACCGGGTTAGTATGTAGGTCGTAGGGCGGTAGTGGTAGGAGTCGCTGTAGACAGATGAGATCAACTACTGCCAATTTTCCTAGTGCAAACCCGTACCTCCGTCACGCGTCTTGGGGAGAAAACAAGAAGAGCCGCGAGGCATTCAACGGCGGAAACGGCGGAAACGGCGGAAACGGGGTGGGAGAACACGTGGCGTAAGAAAAGGCGTTTTGAGTGTATATTACTACGAATTTTGTCCTAGATTTATTACTGGATCAGAGGGGTGACCGTGAACTATGCCCTGGGTGCTTATCTTTAGGGCTGCGCATCGCGTGTGTATGCAGAGTGCAGCAGGAAAACGTCACGTGCAAAGTAGATGGAGTCTCCCAATAGAAGTTTAAGAAGACTGATTTTTTGGCTATTCAGTTAAAAACTGTCCTTTAATACTAAGGGGGTATTAGGGTCGTTTACTTTCACGATTTTTTGAGGCATATAATGTTTGCTCTTATTGTTGCCTGAATGGTGAGTACTGTTAGCATTGAGTCTGAGACTGCGCATTTGTTGTGCAAAATACAATAGAAACTGTGGATTCAATAGATCCGCTAAAACTAGAAGCAGCGCCAAAAATCGAAAACTACTTTTTAGTCTATGAAAATCTTATAGGGTATATAAAACGGTCCAAATTTCTTAATACGGACGTTTTTCATAAAAAAATTCGGGTTCTTGCTAGACTTCTTGTTAGTCTTCTTGCTACAGAGTATGTCTTATGGTTCCTAAGGATTCGCAGTGCACTGTCCATCAATACAGTAGTATAGAAGTCAGGCTACGCGCGTCGTCTTAAAGCCTAAACTAGCCTACACTAGAATATACTAGACAGGACTACAATACAAATATGGTCTTTCGATCCCTGCATACTCGTATTCTCAACTAACATTGCTATTAAATTCTCCTTTATTTGTATTATTTAAAAAAATAGTAAATCACTAAATATATGGGTGTGTTGGTTGAGTATGGTTATTGAGGGGTTATGAATTTGGCGCACTCGCTAGTCCCGCACCTCCACTATGGCCTCCACTATGTCCTACACTATACGCTGTTGTGGGTCTAACGGCTCGTACCAATTAGGCTTGGGCAACGATGACGACCACGATACCTTACAAATAGTTGAGGGTATAGAAGAGGAGGAGAGACCCAAGAAATTGGCATTTGGTGGGAATCACACGCTCATCTTATATCCTAACGGTAACCTCTACGCTGCAGGAGACAACCAGTTTGGCCAGTGTGGTAGTGAGACGCCTGACGTGTTAAAGACATTTAGTATAGTGCCTGGAAAGTGGTCCGATATCTCCGCAGGCTGGGAATTAAGTGTGCTATGTGACTTTGAAGGCCAGTTATACTCGTGTGGAAGAGGTCTTAAGGGAGAATTGGGACTAGGTGAAGGCACGACCCATAGTGGAGTGCCCCAGCGAATTACTAGCCCAGAATCTGGCCCTGTTGTTGAGTTGGTCTCTTCAATATCGCATACATTGGCGAGATACAGGTCTGGGAAAGTCATAGGCTGGGGGGCCTGCAGGAAAGGACAGTTGGGCCCTCAGGAGGAGGTGACCACCAAAACCGGTAAAATAAAGCCCCGTGCTTCCATTTGGACCCCAAGGCTACTAGATGTGGGCACGGTGCATGGAATCTGTGTGGGTCGAGACCGCACAGTGCTAATAGGTGATACTGTGCGTGTTTGGGGAGACAAAGTACCTGATCAAGAAGATCTAGATCTCATGACAAATGCAAAAGTGATCCGGACAATGTGGTCGTCCATCCACTACATTAAGGACGCAGATGAACAGTACCCAAGCACTTCATATGGCCAGGGCCCAGTGTACCTGGTGGGGAACAATCTGCATGGCCAGCTCTACCGGTACGGGGCCGTCGATGTGCATGCTTTGGAGACGGGAAGTGAGCACGGGCTCATACTCCTAGCCAATAATCATGTGGTTGCATGGGGATGGGGAGAGCATGGAAATTGTGGACCATTGACCAATGATAGTGTCACATTCGACCGGCTCAGCACCATATACACGGGTCCAGAAAGGGTAGTCAGGCTCTACGGCGGTCTAGCCACCAGCTGGGTGATTACCGAAAACAATCCAGTGAATTAGTCAACAAATCGACTTACAACACTAAAAAATGAGCCAAACCAAAATATTTATAAAGGGAACTACTACCTACGAGGATGTCACAATGCCTCTTTCTCAAATCCACTAGCAAAGCTCGGAGATGGGAAATATGTATATGCAGTGTATTTTTCTAGGACGGTAGTATCGGGAACAATCAAGCGCATTGCAGGGCCAGGCCCTGGTATGCTGAAGGCTCCTTCTAGTCATCCAGCATTCATGGCTACTTCACAAGCCTTTGTAAAACAGTCATGAACACACGTGTAAGTATTAGCATCTATAGTAAATATCAGCACTATAAAGCTATACCGAAATAACTGGGTTTATAATTCCTACTAGCATCATGGAACCATAATAAACTATGGAGTTATAACTAAACGATGAGTATACTAAGTGACGAGTATAGAGATGGGTGAGTGCGAAATTTCAAGAACATTCTCGAGCCCGCCCGAAATGCGGGTAACAACGCGCAGCCTTGCTGATAAGTTAGCCAGCCCCATACTACCACCTCCAAGCCATCCACCATAAGATCAACCCATTTATTATTTCATAACTAAGGTACCACTTAACAAGTACCGACCACTCACACCAATAACCGATAACTAAAATTACATTATCCATTCTTTAAACTAGTGGTCATGTTCGGAGCTGTGTGTTCAGGAAGACCCATGGAATTGGCCCAGCAAGTGGAGCCCACCAAGTTCGTGTTCAGTATACCCAATGCCAGCAATATCAACCATATAGCAATCTTCTTACTTCCGCAGACGGAATTTACCGACCCGTCGTTCACGGCGTTGGTCTATTTCCAGCTCCCGAAACTGCCGGAATTTAAATTGCTCGGAGGCTTGAATCCTGCAAAGCCTTCTACCATCTTCAAACTCAATACCGGTATGGCGGCCGAAAAAAATACCCACGCCTTGGACGATGACGAAATAATGAACGATAGCGATATTGCAGCCAATGCAGACCAGGTGGTGTTGAACATTGGCATTTCCATCGAACCAACGGCCCAGGCTGAGGTGCTTCTACAACAGAGCAAAGCTTCCCAGAAAACCATCTTGCCTCCACATACAAATACGCCTACTCTGCAGCCTGTACCCACATCGCTGCTGGAGATTGCACAATTGGCCAATAAGATCGTGAAACATGCTTATAATTACCTTGGTGGGTTCATCGACTCGTCTGGCAAAGTGCCCATGAAGGTGTTTGACACTTGGTGGGATAAGTTCCGCATGAAACTCAGTAACAACCCGAACTTCCTAAATGAGCTTGATTGAGGTTAATTAGGATGATTTATTGGATTGAATGACAATTAACTGGTCTTATTGCTAAGTGCTGGTTTTCATTAGTAGTATTTACCGGGCAGGATACGCGTGCGCACCTAACAATAAGTGTAATCACTCATACTAACAGATATACCAATTTGTCAATATCAATTTATGAACACCAATGTGTGATGTTTAATTCTTTGATCATTGGTTGAATGTCTAAACGGTCAATGCATCCTGCATGATTCCTACAACCTACCAGGCTTTTACTAATTGAGGTGGAGGGGTCAGAAATTAATAAAATGAGCGTCAACCATTACAATTTTTGTTTATTTGTAAATATCTTATTTTGAGTCTGTCTGTGCTCTTACATCAAAAGAACAGAGAGGCCGGCCAAAGCAGCACCAATGATCATTGGGGTCTCCTTGCCTGCAATACCAGACGCAGACAGGGAGCCGGAGCCGGAGCCAGAACGAGAGCTGGAACCGGAGCCAGCACCGGAAGAAGAGTTTCTAGAGGAACCAGCTCCAGGTTGAGATCTTGGCGATCCAAGGCTGGTCAAGTTCTGGCCCGGAGATTGCAAAGAAGACCCATTTCCGGTCACGGAAGCAGGAAGAATACCCGGGACACCAGTGGCAGCCGCACGGCCGGAATCAGCAGCGGTGATGGCATTCAAAAGAGACATCTGCTCGCTGTCAAGGGAGGTTGGGAAGCCAAAGGAGTCGGAGTCAGGGACCATGCTGAACAAGTCCGCAGCGTCACCAGACATGGTAGCGAACTTCGAAATCCAAGCCAATTGTGCAGAGGCATCATCCGAGGGAATGTTGGCAAGCTCACTGAAGGCTTCGGACTGGGCGTCGGCAGCAACCACGTAAGACACGAGGGCAAGGGCAGTAACGGAAGTAAACAACATTGTGGAGCAAATAAATTAGTGTTTGGCTTTTTACAATGAGATAGCGTCTGGGGCATGCGTGGGGCTATATATATATATATATGACGAAAAACGAGATTTGCCGGTGCCGTGCACATGCGGCAGCTTTGGCTTTGGCGTTGACGGACACTGGATGCAAGGAATATGGGCGCAGGTGCGCACCGCCCACTTTAGATATAAAATTAGCTACAATAGTCTCACAGCCCGAGCCCGAATGCAGATTCCAAGCTTTTTGCAAAGGGCACATGTCCAAAAAGAGCATTTCGGGTCTATTGCGGTTTTGGATTTGTTTTGAATTGCTTTTAAGGCAGTTCTGCACAATGGACCGTACTCCCCATAGAGTAAATAGTCTTTATGGTCCTCATGGTTACGTATCTTGCCGACGTACAGGAATGAGGCATTCACCACTACTACAAATCTCAGTACTACACCAGACCATACCAACGTGTACTAATAGAGTTTACTAATAGAGGTTACTAATAGAGTGTACTAATAGAGTGTACTAATAGAGTTTACTAATAGAGTTTACTAAAAGAGTGTACTAATAGAGGTTACTAATAGAGTTTACTAATAGAGTGTACTACTAGAGTGTACTACTAGAGTACACTAATAGAATGCACCAATAAAGAGTAGATTAGAGTAGAGTAGAGTAATGGGTATAGTATGGTATATAAAAGTGGGTACATAAGAGTGCAGTACAGTAAATGCATTCTAGGAATCAGGAAGTAGATAATAGCGGTCGTTTTCGGTTATTTTCGGCTATTGTTCGGTGTTTTCCATTGTTTCCCGTTGTCCTTTGTTGTCTGTTGTTCTTTATCCGTTATTGGTTAATTCTTACTCTAAATGTGGGGTCGATGTGGGGAGGGCGCGGATGCATATATTACCCAAAGAGTACAGTGTTTTTCAAAACTATTCAAACCAGTGCGGCAAAACGAATCAAACCACACTAGCAAAATTGAGCAAACCAATAATTCAGAAAGTTTCATACTCCTTCGCACAGTCTTTCAAACCAAATACAAGTTGTTGTAAACAGGATAACAAGGAAACCAGTTCAGTTCCGTCCGTTTTGACCTTTGGTTGGTACTGCAAGACTTCTGTCCCAATTGTAGTACATATGAGGCAATACTCCAGATTTAAGATTTCAGAATGTTGAATTCTAATGAAAGTTGGTGTGATAAATTATGCCATTTGGATTAAAAGACTGAGCTAAGGAGTATGAAACTTTTTGAATTATTGGTTTGCTCAATTTTACTAGTGTGGTTTGATTCGTTTTGCCGCACTGGTTTGAATACTGTATATTACCCAAAAGAGTACACACTCGCGCACACGTGTAGACGAAAAGATCTGGGCAGCAGAGATGAGTTCTCATGCGGTCATAGGCAACAGCAGAAGAAGAAGTAATCGTTAGACTTGCTTATCGACCCCAAGAATCTTTTGGACACGTTACCATATCACTATATTTCACCAGTCATCCTCAGCAGCATGTAAGTGATCATGTAAATTATTGTAATGCACTCATGCTTCTGTATGTGTCATTTATGTACGGTATGGTGTCAATCCAGTCCAGTCCAGTCCATACAACCTCACACAACCTCACCCAATTTCTATAAAATTGTATCTCAAATATATCTCAAAAATATTTTAAATTCTATTTCAACTTCTATTTCAAATGTATCTTAATTATCTCCAAGTCGCATTTCAAGCCTCTCATTCTCTATATCCAATGGTGGCCGGCCGCACCAGCCTAAAAGAAGAGCACGCAGAGCATTCCAACTAGTCCTCCCACAGCAAACATGGGCTGCTGCTCTCCTCCCACAGCACCACCTCTTTTGATAGTGGTCAAGTTGAAGCGTTCAGCCCAGCTTTCAGTATTGAATGGCCGGTGATGGGGCTTTTTTTTGGTACGGTGTATTTTGTCATTATAATAAGCTTTTTTCAACCCGGACCCGGCCTCAAGTCCACGCTCATAGTCAAAGGCTGCACACACGCACGCAATTAAAAGGAGGAACGGAACTAAGAACTTCATTATATGGGCTTGCGGATTAAGTTTTTCCTCCCGGAATTGCTGGCTTTATAGACATGACTAGCTTCCGTCTCCAAGACAATGGCAAGGCCTTGGTGAGTGAGCAACAAAACATAGGAGGAAAAACATAAATCTGAGCCTGCATAATTTTTTTTCCTTTGTCTTGCGGTGAATTATACGGCTTGGGTAAGGCCATTTCCAAGCCAAAAAATCAGGGGCCCAATTCTTGGCCAATCAGTACATCTCCATTACGACGTAGTTTATGTCGCGAGACTGCCCTACAGGAACCCTACAAAACCCAAACAAAGACTACAACAGGAATTTGAATTGATGATTATGAATAATGATTGTGGATAATTATTATGGATGTACTGATATAGATGGATGTAATATCGATGGATGGATGGGAATGTGGAAGTCCATGGGATTGGGCTATGGCTGAATAATAGGACGTTACTGAGACTTACCCAAAAGGGTATGTGCGGGAGCGGAAACATAATAGAACATAATAGGTGAGAAAATGCTGCAAACAATGCCCTGCATGGACACTAGGTGCGCACATTATTTCTTCCTGTTTGGTCTCGTGGGCCATCTATATTTGTAAGTTTCTGGCACAATGTGCATTACGCCACATACCTTGTTTTGGGACACTTGCATCAAGGACAAGCTTTTTCCAAGATCGCCTTGCATTGTTGGGTGTTCTCGTGAATGCATTGCCAAGGCTTGAACAATAGGCCAAGAATCTTGGTTGATCTGCTGGGGGCTTAGAGATATAATACAATGTGAGGGTTCGTGTAACTGTTTTGGAGACTTCCATTCACCGTATCCGGATATCTACGGTGTGTGTTGAAAATACGGTAAAATATAAGCCATATAAAGAATTGCTAAGTCAAATTACTTTTGTCTGAAAAATGCTGTTATTGGTTTTCAAGCCTGTACCTTCTAGTCTCATATACACTTACTTCTGGTGGACAAGCTGACTTGAAAGCCCTAAAGGGCACATCAAGGGTCTCCAAAGTTTTTCCAAGATTGAGAGCATCAGCCGTAAAAAAAAAATATGGAAATTTCTTTTGAGAATCACGTTGTAAACAAGAAGTTAAGCCTTAAATATATAAAACAATATGACCACGAATGAAAATAAATCCATAATCCTCTCGGTGGCCAAGCTGGCTAAGGCGCGAGACTGTAATTGTATTGTTATCTTGAGATCGGGTGTTCGACTCACCCCCGGGAGATTTTTTAAAGAGTGCGAATATGCCACATGCAGTCTGCGCATTCTTTTTTTATCATCTCATCCCACGCCCCATCCCGTATCTAATACTGTCCACCATGCCCAGCACATTCAGTGTCAACAAGCCCTCGAATGCCATTTCCCTGCGCAGTCACGAAAAGAGGCTCTCCAGAAAGAGAGCTGCTCGTGCCAAGTCCACAAAGCCCTTCACCCCCACCATTGTGACCAAGGCAGATGACCCCAAATCGGCTGCTTACTATAAAGATATCATCTCGCAAGGAAAAGGCGTGATCACAAAGACTCTCTCCAAGAAAAAGGCACAGAAGCTCGAGAGAAACGCCCGTTTTGTAGCCAAAAGAAACCAGCAGTTGGCCCATGACCTTGCAGTTCAGCAAGAGGGAGTCATGGACGTGGACTTGCCCCAGATCAAAAGGGAAAAGAAGCAGAAACCCGAGTCCCACTTGGAGAAGGTTAAGAAGGCACTCTGGACGGCCGTGGCCGACTCCGTGGCCTCCAGCATGAACTTGGACGCCTCTGGCGAAGGCACCACCATCGGTATACAGGCATTTTAGAATTGGGATAGGTACTAATTAGATATATTGAGTCCACAGAGTAGATTGATGAATCAGCAACTAATTTTGTTATACTAGTATGCTACACTACTATAGTATACCACTACAGTACTACAGTACTACACTACCATACTACCAGATCACACTTTTATATAGTACACTCCTATAGTACACTCCTATAGTACACTCCTATAGTACACTCCTATAGTACACTCTTATAGTACACCTCGAGAGTACTCTGCTCTAATATAATATACACTAATATTTCTACTATAGACCACACTACTATGTACTGCACTCCACAGTATACAGTGCTACAACACCAGATTATACAGATGTACTGGAGTTTATCATGTGTAGAGGAAATGACTGACTTCTAAAATGAATTCATCATGACATGACGTGTCAGCAAGACTATCATTCTCACTACGCTACTCACTATAATATACAACTCGCTGAAATGGGGTAGTCCTTAACATGTATGATAATCTATAGACCATATACATATACATATACATATACCCTGGTATACTATATTCTATACCATGTAGTATGTCATAACCATCTGCTCTACTATTCCATACCATAAGATATTTTAGTCCAACACCATAACCATAGTCGTATACTATACTATACCATACACCATACACCTCCATACACCATACACCTATTCTATACACTGTACTTGCAGTGTATGATAACCTTATACTGTAGTGTCTTATGTCTATTCTATGTCTTATATTCCATGTCTTATGTCTATTCCATGTCTATTCTATGTCTTATATTCCATGTCTTATGTCTATTCCATGTCTATTCTATGTCTTATATTCCATGTCTTATGTCTATTCCATGTCTATTCTATGTCTTATATTCCATGTCTTATGTCTATTCCATGTCTATTCTATGTCTTATATTCCATGTCTTATGTCTATTCCATGTCTATTCTATGTCTTATATTCCATGTCTTATGTCTATTCCATGTCTATTCTATGTCTTATATTCCATGTCTTATGTCTATTCCATGTCTATTCTATGTCTTATATTCCATGTCTTATGTCTATTCCATGTCTATTCTATGTCTTATATTCCATGTCTTATGTCTATTCCATGTCTATTCTATGTCTTATATTCCATGTCTTATGTCTATTCCATGTCTATTCTATGTCTTATATTCCATGTCTTATGTCTATTCCATGTCTATTCTATGTCTTATATTCCATGTCTTATGTCTATTCCATGTCTATTCTATGTCTTATATTCCATGTCTTATGTCTATTCCATGTCTATTCTATGTCTTATATTCCATGTCTTATGTCTATTCCATGTCTATTCTATGTCTTATATTCCATGTCTTATGTCTATTCCATGTCTATTCTATGTCTTATATTCCATGTCTTATGTCTATTCCATGTCTATTCTATGTCTTATATTCCATGTCTTATGTCTATTCCATGTCTATTCTATGTCTTATATTCCATGTCTTATGTCTATTCCATGTCTATTCTATATCTAGTTCTATATCTATTCTATGTCTAGTTCTAGTCCTAAACCTTGGTAGGAACATGATACGAAATATTTTTTTGGTAGGAGTCACCATATGGAAATGGTTTTTGGTAGTAAAACTAATTGGTACTCTTTATGTATGGAATGATACGATACTATAGATCGTGGGAGAATGCTTCATTTCAGTGGGCTCACCGTGATCAATTGAAGAATTGCCCAGCCTTAAAGGGTAAGTACTAGCTCAAACCAGTATTGATTAAATATATAATCGTACCATTAACCAGTGCTTAACCAGTCAGACTACTACTCGTAAAAATCGTTGTTCAAGTATCAATGTATTGAGGGTTAGGATTATACTATGTAAGGACAGTATACATCTGGTAATGGCTATACTGTCAGGAATTTTGACTTATGCTCTTTAGCCCACCAATTTTTGTACATTCCGTAATTCCTTTATATATATGTAACTCTCTCAAGATATCAATATCAATATCAATATCAATATCAATATCAATATCAACCTCAACCTCAACCTCAACCTCAATCTCAATCTCAATCTCAATATCTAATTATGAAAGATTTTACATGACCCTGACCTTTATGGTCGCTACTGCTACTGCTTCTGCTACATCTGCTACCTATGATAACTTCTATGCAGATACCAATAGTATCATGGAATCAGTAACTACGCTGAGTTTTTCCTTGCTTTCAGTTTCTCATTCTTGGTAACATTAATATGCCTGCTCCACCCCATCACACTTTTTACAACGGCCTTATTATCAATGCAAACCTCTACAACAAGCAATTCTTTGGCCTAGTCAATGGCTTGGCCTAGTCAATGGCACTTTGGCCTTTGGTAGAAGAAACCATCTGTTTAAAGATTCAAAGGTGGAAATAAACGATTTTGGAAGGTATTGAATCTTAGACTCCACTTATGCAGGTGGTCTTCAAGGAAGATTCGGGATTATTTTGTGAATGAAGACTATGTCTTCAAAGGCAAGGCTCGAGTTCCCAGTGAATCTCTACTTTCTTTTCTCTGAACTCAAGTCAAAATAGTAATTGTACATTATTACTGTAGTGTGGATGGACCTACTAATTGGTAGTATAGTACTTGTTGGAGTGGTATTAGAGTGTAGCACTTGTTGAATGGTACTTGTTGGAGTGGTATTAGAGTGTAGCACTTGTTGAATGGTACTTGTTGAATGGTAGTTAGACAACTCTAGTTCTGATTGAATTGTCTTAGAATAGAGTACCCAATAATTGGTACTGGTTGTGACTATATGGGGTGTGGGTTGGGAATCGTACTGTTCATACTTTTTGTTTTTGTTTGTGATACACTTTATTTCGCTCCATAAATGGCCGTTTCATGTACCGACAGCTTATTCAAAACCATATCAATGTTTTTTCCTAATGTGTTAATAGAAATTTTACACCAATAATTCTTTAAGGTTCTTTCCTAAATACAACATAAATCAGGCCCCAATACAAAGCTTTAAGTGGGCCCCAGCCAGATTAAAATTTGTTTACATAAATGATCATATAATATTTCTAAGCAGAACAAAAGTTCCAGTCCGATAGACCTGTCAAGCTTAGAATAGCCAAATTTTTTGATCCCCTTACAGCTACACTGGGTAGATTGAATTGACTTAAGTCAGTAATTACAACTTTATTACTTCCTGGCTTACCTCTACCAGCCTTTCAGCCCCCCCACTAGAAGAGTACAAATCCCCAATTGTATAACCGCTTTTTAATGACGACTTTTTCTTATCATTATCAAACTCTAATACATCTTTGCTGTTAGATCTACCATAGATAGTACCCTACCTATTGAGGTATTTTGAGCCCACACTGTCTAATCCTAACAATGGCCACTTCAAGATGCTGCGGCCCAATATAGTACGGTGTTGGGACGGCGTTCATCGCTATTGTTCTCGTGCTAAGTCGCACGTCCTCTCCTCTAAAAGTATTTAAGTACCTCAGATTCCTCCCTAGGAGGAACCATCAACCAAAAAACATAGTAACCAGAGTACCTGAAGTAAACCGTAGTATAACATTTGCATAGTATATTATTTCGAACTACTCAGTCTGGTTTAGTTGAAGTTTGCTTAGTTGTATCATATCTATACTCGTTAGTTTTTTCTACGTACTTAGTTATTTTATCTATATCTATGAAACTATTTTTCTCTCATTGGAAGTGTATATTTTTGTTAAGACATGTATCCAATATTTGAGAGATTGATATTTTTCTTATTTAAACTTTTAAAAGGCATTTCATACCCTGCAGGAAATTTGGAATAGAGTACCCAATAATTAGTATGGGTTTTGAACATTAATAATCTACTTATCTCTATGATCCAATACCTATGGTTATGAGCCAATTTCAGTATGGTGAGACTCAATATTTAACACTTACAGTTAGTAGTTAGTATTATATTCAAAAACGGTCACACTTATTGATATGACAATAACGATCAAGCCTATGGAATAAACTGAACAGGCTGGTACAGTGGTGTGTATTCGTTACTTTTGGTAGACACTCACTAGTATACTGTACTACTATACTGTTCTACTACGACTATGCTGTTCTACTGTTCTACTACGACTATGCTGTTCTACTGTTCTACTACGACTATGCTGTTCTACTGTACTACTATACTGTTCTACTGTACTACTATACGGTTCTACTGTACTACTATACTGTACTACTGTACTACTATACTACCATACCGTCCTGCTATACTATACTATACCAATTTACTTAGCATACTACTATCAATGCTAATGTACTACACTTTATTCTACATTGAAGATTGAGTTACGAAGTGAGACTGGCCAATTGAGACTAAGACGTGAGATAAGTAAAGCTTTATACTGGTGTATATAAAGCACACTACTCATTAGTGGAAGTATGACGTGAAATATTGTATAGTAGTAAATTACCAGACTTTATGTAATGGATAGACTGAATACTACCTATACATATACTGCTACTTGTACTACTACTTGTACTACTACTTGTACTGCTACTTGTACTGCTACTTGTACTGCTACTTGTACCCCATTAATACTACTACTGATAATCTCACACTTAGTTTTTCTACTTAAATTAATCCTTGGCAGTAAAGTCTCCGATCAATTCGAGCTTTTAGGTATTGGTGTAGGGATTGGAGTATTAATATAGTGCTATATATTTTGATAGAGTTAGACACTTTATGAGTGTTGCACGACTAGTATAGAAGTAAACCCCCACATTTAATCACATCAGCAATCATACCTCCTGTTGTTTATAACTACTTGCGGCGTATACTTGAATCGTTTCTAGATGGGTCATTGGTCAAGTACGGACCTGCCTTGGGTCTAAAGCCTATTCAAGTAGATCCCTCTCCATGATCATCAAACTCCCAATAACTAAACGTATCAAGATAATCAGAGGGAGAGCAATGATAAGCAGATCATATGACATCACTATAGACCCAATATTCACAAGATTGAAAAGTGATCATTAAGAAATTGATCAATAAGATAAGTATCACTCAATCCAATCACTCGATTATATCACTCGATCCAATCACTCGATCCAATCACTCGATCCAATCACTCGATCCAATCACTCGGTTCTATCACTCGATTCTATCACTCGATTCTATCACTCGGTTCTATCACTCGATTCTATCACTCGATTCTATCACTCGGTTCTATCACTCGATTCTATCACTCGATTCTATCACTCGGTTCTATCACTCGATTCTATCACTCGATTCTATCACTCGGTTCTATCACTCGATTCTATCACTCGATTCTATCACTCGGTTCTATCACTCGATTCTATCACTCGATTCTATCACTCGGTTCTATCACTCGATTCTATCACTCGATTCTATCACTCGGTTCTATCACTCGATTCTATCACTCGATTCTATCACTCGGTTCTATCACTCGATTCTATCACTCGATTCTATCACTCGGTTCTATCACTCGATTCTATCACTCGATTCTATCACTCGGTTCTATCACTCGATTCTATCACTCGATTCTATCACTCGGTTCTATCACTCGATTCTATCACTCGATTCTATCACTCGGTTCTATCACTCGATTCTATCACTCGATTCTATCACTCGGTTCTATCACTCGATTCTATCACTCGATTCTATCACTCGGTTCTATCACTCGATTCTATCACTCGATTCTATCACTCGGTTCTATCACTCGATTCTATCACTCGATTCTATCACTCGGTTCTATCACTCGATTCTATCACTCGATTCTATCACTCGGTTCTATCACTCGATTCTATCACTCAATCCAATCACTGGATCTGATCACTCGTACACTCCATGTTTCTTCAAGCTAGCGTTCACGGTTTCCCTCATCCAGCCAATGAACTCCACGGGATCGGAGGCAGTGAAACATGAGGTGCCTGCAACAATGACGTTAGCACCAGCATCAGCAGCAGCAGGAAGAGTATCTCTGGCCAAACCACCATCAACCTGGATGTTCAACTGGGGAAACTTTTTCCTCAAGGCTTCCACCTTGGGCATCATATCGGGCATGAACTTCTGGCCACCAAAGCCAGGCTCCACGGTCATGATCAATGCCATATCCAACGAGTCTCCCAACTCGTACAACACATCAATAGCAGTACCTGGTTTAATGGCACATGCAGCCTTCAAGCCATTCTCCTTAATGAGCTTGATCAATGCCACAGGATCCTTGGTCGATTCGTAGTGGAACGTATACTGGTCTCCACCAGCCTTGGCAATCTCCGCCACCCACTTCTCCGGCTCGGCCACCATCATATGGCAGTCGAAAAACGTCTTGTGGTTGTTTTCAGCCCGTGGAATCTCCTTTCTTAAACTGGAGATGATAGGAGGTCCCAACGAGATGTTGGGCACGAAGTTGCCGTCCATGACGTCCACATGGAGCCAGTCGGCGCCCAGATCGTACATCTTGTGGCATTGACAGCCCAAGTTGGCAAAATCAGATGCGAGGATGGAAGGGGCAATGATAGCTTTCACCATGATGTAGTTATTGGCTTTTGGTGGGGAGGTTGTAGGTGGTAGCAAGAGGAACGTCGGTGAATGATCGGCCCGGGGTGCTGCGAGGGATGTACGGGTCACTAAGACATGACCAACCAGTCATCCAGTAATGCCCATATCCAAGTCCATACACATCCAAATTTAGACCCTGAAGTGAATTTATGAATATAAGAATATACGAAGGCTTGCTTCTCTACTTGATTACATATCTTATAATTATGATTGGCTCTACGATTTGATTCTAGATCTGTGGAGAAGGTGAGACGTTGTGGGGTAAACTATATACTGGTCTATGTTTCAGCCTCGTTTCATATTTGTTTCATATTTGTTTCAGATGTGTTTCAGGATTATTCAGGTATGTTTCAGGACTATTAAGATTGTTTCAGAGTGCACATAATTATGAACCATCCCAAAATAGTTGGATCATGATATCTGGGTAAATGCCTAGGGTGGTGTACTGATGTGTTGCAGCCGTGAGTTCCGAGACCCCAGAGCTTCTCAGGCTCAGGACCCGGTTGATTTCAGCTGTGAGCCTAAAAACAATATAAAAAAAGCTGGGGTATTAAGAAAGAAAAAATAAAGAGGTATTCTAAAGAACCAGCTTTTTTTTATATAGACAGTGGAGATTCTATGGTTTAAGTGGATGTTGGAGGGTACACTTAAACCCGTGCACCATGCGCGTACCCGGCCCCAAGAGACTCACTAGTGGGTCTGAGCCACCAGTCTACACCAGGCCCGTTTCTGCCACGCCAAGAGCATACAACCTGCAGATTCCACATTGAATTACACTTCATAGCACCGCTTCCTACATCCTACTACTCGTTTCACCATCAGCACGTATTTCAGCATCTCACAACCGGCCATGGAAGGAGCGTCGTATTCCGAGCAAATCTTGGAAAGTGCACGTAGAAATAACACCGAGCTTTTGGCCCAAATCGCCACGGAGCTCGGCAACGACGACGCCAAAGTGGCACAGTTGATCAATTCTACCAAAGAGGTCATTTCGGGAAACTCGCCCTTGCATCTTGCTACCCAATTGGGCAACTGGGAATTCATAGATATGGTGTTGGATATCGAGGGGGTGGAAATTGACCCCAAGAATAGAGACGGCGATACGCCATTGCATTTGGCAGTCAAATACGCTGCAGACGAGCCCGAGCATGGGTACTTCATCATTGATAACTTGATCGATGCAGGAGCAGACGCCAAGGTCTCCGATAAGCATGGCTTGAAACCCGTCAATTATGTGAAGGACAATGCGAAGCTTTTGGAGTTGTTGCAGAGCGCAGAATATGCTTCCAACGTGGAGGTTGTGGACGAGGGTGCGGACGAGGGTTCGGGTTCGGGTTCGGATTCCGCCAGCGACGCCAGCGACGACGAGTAGAAGACTGGAGCTACAGCTACTAAGGTCACTGGGGAAACTGAGCTACAGTTACAGAGGTCATTGGGAAGTTGGGTGAGAACCAGAGTTTACTGGTTGGACTGAGGCCTGGAGCGCTGGGGTGCAGCCCTGATGTAATATCAGGTCGGGTCTTTTGTCCAGTCAATAGTGAGTGTTGAAGAGCCACAGTCTACTGTACTATAGCATGAGTGCTATGGTCGACTCTCATCACCAGTATAGCTATAATCAATAGCACGACACACAAATAGTGTACTAAGTATACTAGACACTTTCTCCAATCAAAAAAAAAAAAAATTCAGTTTTAGCCCAGCTAGAATATGGTCAGCAGCATCAACTTGGCATATGGACCTGAGCAGAAGTAGTCACTGAATCAAGAGCTTTCCAGTACGACTACACATTGATCCATATTATGATGTGTGATTCATATAGAGCAGGTACAGATTTCTATAAGAATCAGTCTACTTATAGAGAGATGTCTAGTATTGATACTGCCTATTCTTAATCAACAGTCTAGCATTATAGAACTCTAGTCTTTTACGTTCAGTGGAGTTACATCTAGAAGGGGGTCTATCTGGTTGGAGATATATCTAGTGAAATAGGACTATGTTTGAAAGAAGGACCACATAGTAACTCTACTAGTGTGTCTACTATTTGGGTAGTATTTGGTCCAGAGCTAGCTTAGTGCTAGATGTGACTGGTGTGGAGTATTCTCCTGTACTATCTACTATTTCTTTCTAGCATGATACCTAGACTAGGATCTGGCTGAGTATATAGCAGAGTGTGTAGTATATTGTGTAGTAGAGTGTGTAGTAGAGTGTGTAGTAGAGTGTGTAGTATATTGTGTAGTATATTGTGTAGTAGAGTGTGTAGTATATTGTGTAGTATATTGTCTAGTATATTGTGTAGTAGAGTGTCTAGTATATTGTGTAGTAGAGTGTCTAGTATATTGTGTAGTAGAGTGTCTAGTATATTGTGTAGTAGAGTGTGTAGTATATTGTGTAGTGGAGTGTCTAGTATAGTACCTAGTATAGTAATAGACTATATTCTAGTATCTAGTCTATAGGATGTAGGGGCTGCTCTAGAATAGTATAATTCCAGTCCCTGATGTTGCAGGACTATGTAGCATATAGTATAGTTTCTAGTTTACTATATAGTCTGTAATACAGCACCCAGGAAATAGATGTAACCTTAAGTATCTACCATCTACTATTAATCTACTCTTCCTAGTATACTATATAATCTACTATCTACTAACTAGTTTAGATATCTGGTCTAGCATACTGTGTGGTCTTGAAATACTATCTAGTAAGTAGTATATTTATTGAAAGCTATAGTTATAGTTATAGTTAGAGTCATAGTGCTAGTTATAGTGACACTTCTAGTGATACTTCTAGTAATACTTCTAGTGACACTTCTAGTGATACTTCTAGGATAATCATTCCTATACTAGACTTATAGCTCACCTGTAAAATTATAGTTAAAGTCAGACTTATATTTATTGTTATACTATACTTATACTGTTAGATTCTTGTTGTAACGTTAAGTAATTCATCATCTTTATTCGTTGATGATTCCTCAAAAGGAGGAATTGGAGCTGCTTGTATAACTGTTCAAGAGAGGTCGCACTGGTAGCTGACTGGGTAGAAGGCCTTATACAATGAATATTGTTAGTATCAGGCATGGAGGTTTCATAATATCCTAAATAGGCCGAGCACTGAATAGGCCGAGCACTACCTATGGTGGATCTGACATATACTTGTACTTATCTTTAGAGTTATAGTTATAGTTATACCTATACCTGATTTAAACTAGATTATACTAGATTCATACTAGAATTACACCAGACTTATACTAAACTTGCACCAGACTTATAATACACTTGCACCAGACTTATAATACACTTATACAGCTCACTTGTGAAGTTACAGCTGTACAGTCAGCTAAACATTACAGCAACAGATATACCTATACTATACCTATAATTTCTGTAGCTCGATAGTTACAGAAATACCTTTACTGAATTCAGATTAGAGTCCTACATTATGAGTGATATATTGTGAATCTATATTGTGAATCTATATTGTGAATCTATATTGTGAATCTATATTGTGAATCTATATTGTGAATCTACATTGTGATTCTACATTATGTTTCTACATTATGTTTCTACATTATGTTTCTACATTATGTTTCTACATTATGTTTCTACATTATGTTTCTACATTATGTTTCTACATTATGTTTCTACATTATGTTTCTACATTATGTTTCTACATTATGTTTCTACATTATGTTTCTACATTATGTTTCTACATTATGTTTCTACATTATGTTTCTACATTATGTTTCTACATTATGTTTCTACATTATGTTTCTACATTATGTTTCTACATTATGTTTCTACATTATGTTTCTACATTATGTTTCTACATTATGTTTCTACATTATGTTTCTACATTATGTTTCTACATTATGTTTCTACATTATGTTTCTACATTATGTTTCTACATTATGTTTCTACATTATGTTTCTACATTATGTTTCTACATTATGTTTCTACATTATGTTTCTACATTATGTTTCTACATTATGTTTCTACATTATGTTTCTACATTATGTTTCTACATTATGTTTCTACATTATGTTTCTACATTATGTTTCTACATTATGTTTCTACATTATGTTTCTACATTATGTTTCTACATTATGTTTCTACATTATGTTTCTACATTATGTTTCTACATTATGTTTCTACATTATGTTTCTACATTATGTTTCTACATTATGTTTCTACATTATGTTTCTACATTATGTTTCTACATTATGTTTCTACATTATGTTTCTACATTGTCTCTACATGATGAATTCTTTTCGATGAGATCCTATGCTATGAAGTTTTCGTTGAATTTCTATATGATAAAGTCTTCATCGCGGAGTCTACTATACGGAGCTCTTTATTATGAAACCCTAAATAAGGGAGTACAGCCCAGAGTTAATCCAGATTCCCAGTCTAGGTCCTATATTATATACTCAGACCTGAAGTCTCTACTTTAGTCTGTTGAGTCAAATTAAACCACAGAATTCACTCCTGATGGTGCATTTCCGTCAATTCCTTTAAGTTTCAGCCTTGCGATCATACTCCCCCAGACCGCTAAAACTTTTATTTCTCGTAAGGTGCCGAAAGTGTCAAAAATTTTATCAAAATCCGTTTCGTAGTCTACATAGTTCATGGTTAAGACTACGATATGGTTAAGACTACGACGGTATCTGATCATGTTCGATCCCCTAACTTTCGTTCTTGATTAGTGAAATTCAGTCTAGTTTCAAGTATCTACTACTAACTTAGATAGCCGATCTACTGTATGGTCTTGCAAAACTATCTAGTAAAGTATTACTCTACTTATGGTGTACAGTCTAGCCTTACAGTCTAGTACTTAATTCTGTGTAGTACTCAATTCAGTCTACTCTACTTTACGCTTCTTAGTAGTAACGACTCAAATATATATAGTAATAAATCAGCAAAAGTAATACTGCACCACAATATTTCGTAAATTCTAGGTCCTCAGCAATCATCAATACCCCTACTCTTTCATATATAAAACCAGCTAATACAATACCAGTACTTCTTACTGTTCACTAATTTCTTCCACTAATTCATACGATTACATAATGAGGACCCCATTCTTTTTTAGTTTCAGATACTTTTCTCAATTTATAGGTACTGTTTTAGCTTTAAACGTAGCTTTAAATGTAGCTCTAAATGTAGCTCTAAACGTTGCTTTAAACGTAGCTCTAAACGTTGCTTTAAACGTAGCTCTAAACGTTGCTTTAAACGTAGCTTTAAACATAGCTCTAAACGTAGCTCTAAACGTAGCTCTAAACGTAGCTCTAAACGTAGCTTTAAGTATGTAGATTCTGATGGGTGTTGGATTGGAAAGAGGAGAGCATTTATAGTGAAGTACCCACGAAAAGCCTAAGCACATCAATCAAGCATTTTCTGTAGTTATGCTCCAAGTACTGTAATAGTAGGTGTACAGTCCAACGCTAAGTACTGGAAGTATACTCAGTAATACATTATTAGCCGATTTTAGTTTATCCTAGTGCTAAGAGTATCTACCAATAGCCCACCAGTACCTTTAGTAAACAATGGGTTGGTTGAAACTCCAACTCGCTTTCCTGTTTTGCACCCTTTATCTATTGAAGCAGTGAAAAGTGAACAGTTAAACGAGGGAAGTGAACAGCGAAACGAGAAGCGAATGTAGACAGGAAATGTAGACAGAAATAGTATATACCTATGAATTGCATATACAGATGAAATATAGGTCACGGGAACAGGAGAAATAGTCAGAGATAGTCAGAGATAGTCAGATATGTATGACAGGTCGAGATTTGTCTTATAGTATTAGAGATAGAATAGACTATAGAGTAGAATGTAGAATTGAATGTAGAATTGAATAGACTGAAGGCTATAGAGTACAGTGTATAGAGGTAAAAGATATAATACAGGGCAGTAGTACTCTACGATACTCTACGATACTCTACGATACTCTACGATACTCTACGATACTCTACGATACTCTACGATACTCTACGATACTCTACG
>NKZD01001992.1:0-13545 GCA_002370635.1 Metschnikowia cerradonensis | reverse complement strand
TCATCTGGATAGCGTGGCATGAGCATGCAGTACCCGCACATGTACTGGTCTCAAGTTCATCAGTCACATGTCGCATGTTCCAACACTCTGCATGCGCGCTGGAGAGTATGTCAAGGCTCGCTTTTTTTAGAGCGTCCATCATTCTAATTGTTAAGAAAATATGCCACTTTACGACAAAACAAAAAGCAAAAAAAAAATAGAAAACAAAAAGCAAGACAAAAGTAGAAAATGAAAAATAGATAAAAAAGAGGAAAAAAAGAAAAGAGAAAAAAAAAGGGGCGGTGGTTGGATTATTTCGATTTTTCGGATTATTTTACGGAAAATAGTTTAAAGAATTTCGATACAGTCAGAACTATTCAAACCAGCGCGGCAAAACGATTCAAACCACACTAGCAAAATTAAACAAACCAATATACATACTAGCAAAATTAAACAAACCAATATACATACTAGCAAAATTAAACGAACCAATATACATACCCCCTAACAAGTTTTTGTATACAGGATAACAAGGAAACCAGTTCAGTTCCGTCCGTTTTTCACCCTTGATTGGTACTGCAAGACTCCCAAATGTAGTATATAAGAGGCAATCGTCCAGATTTAAGATTTCAGAATATTGAATTCCAATAAAAGTTGGGGTGAAACATTACGCCATTTGGTTTGAACCATGCTGTCTTCTTAGTCCGAAACATTTTGTCACGCTGATTTGTTTAATTTTGCTAGTGTGGTTTGAATCGTTTTGCTACGCTGGTTTGAATAGTTTTGAAAAACACTGTATAGGGGTGCGAAACTTTTTGAATTATTGGTTTGAAACATTTGCCGCACTGGTTTGAATAGTTTCGAAAATCACTGTACTATACTACTATACTCTACTACTATACTCTACTACTCTACTACTATACTCTACTACTCTAGTACTATACTCTAGTACTATACTCTACTACTCTAGTACTATACTATACTACTATACTCTACTACTCTACTACTATACTATACTACTATACTCTACTACTCTACTATACTACTCTACTACTATACTATACTACTATACTATACTACTATACTCTACTACTCTACTACTATACTATACTACTATACTCTACTACTCTACTACTATACTATACTACTATACTCTACTACTCTACTATACTACTCTACTACTCTACCTGTTAGATCCACCATAGGCAGGGCCCTGCCTATGAAGGTATTATGAAGCCTCTCAGTCCGATTGTTACTATGGTGATACGGCGTTTGGCCATCTATACACGAAGTGCTCCGATGGCTCCTTTCGAATATTCCAGAACAATCCTTACCATTGTTCTGGTAGAGAGTTTTTCGGTTCCACGTTTCTCTCAAAGGTATATAAGCCACTCCGATTCCGCTCTTGAGGAACCATCAACGAATACAAGTTTAGGCAATACACGTTATAAAGAACCTAACATAGGCCCTAATACTTTTATATCTGCTGAATACATATATTTTGATAGTAAACCCATGATTCTCAACAATTTTAGCAATGGAATATGCTATCGACCATATGACACTATATACTTTAACACCAACTCACTAACTTCACCAACTTGACCAGCTTCACCACCCAAAAAATAATCCAAACCACCAACTCACTAACTCACTGACTCACTAATTCACCAACTCACCAACTCACTGACTCACCAACTCACCAACTCACCAACTTCATCAACTCACCAACTTCACCACCTAAATCACTGATTAAATCACCGAAATCACCCAAAAAACACTCAAAGTATTTTGTTCTACCACGAGTATCACATACCTTGATTCCTTGGTCAATGTAGGACTCTTTGCAATAGACTAAAAAAGAGGTGTGATAAATGGCATCCAATTTCATGCCAAGAATCATTGGGGAATACATGACTGCTAGTCCATGAGACAAATCATATACAGTCATTTTGGCTGCGCTGAAAACCACCTAACCTATTCCTTCTCCGATTTTGAGGCCCTTTGCTCAGCCAACTTCTGCCGGTAGATCTTCTGCTTCAACTTCTTATCGGCAATCATAAGGTCTCTCTCCTGGTCCAAGTACTCCAACGTCTGGTATTTCCGCACACACGCTTGCGACTTCTTGTTGATTTGGTCACAGTGCTTCATGGCGTCAATAGGACTCTCATAGGAGTTGGAACATGCAACATAGAGTTTGATGAGCTCGTCACACCGTGCAAAGGTCTTTTTTCTCCACCGCTCAAAACACACCTGCTCCTCCTTGGGTGTTAGGATCCACGCGGGGAGGTTGGGATTGGTTGGGAGCTCCTTGTTGTCGTAGGGTTTCTGACTCATGTGGAGTATGGAGAGATGGTGCGTAAAAGAAGGCTATCATGTGTGGTGTACGGGTGTGCGAGTGTTTGGGTGTTTGGATGTGCGGGATTCGCATACTTATATGCAGAATTTCCTGCACCATCCAAACAACATCAACAAACATCAAACGACCGTGAAACGACCGTGAAACAACCGAAACAACCGAAACAACCCTCAAACAACTTTGAAACAACCCTGAAACAACCCTGAAACCCTCAAAAATTTTTGAAACACAACAACATGCTTGACGAACCACCCCACAGTCTCATCCAATCGGCAATCGAAGGGTTCGAAACTCAACCGGACCTACTCAGCTTGGAGAGAATTGGTCACATGCAGACACAGCTCTCCGAAGTCAGGGCCCAGAAGCTCCACAAGCTCGAGGCCGAAGTTGTAGAGCTCGAGGCCAAATTGACACTAATATCCAACGAGCTCAAAGTGCTCCGGATGCCCAGCAGCACGATTCTCGAAACCGTGGGACCCCTGGCCAATTTCGCCCCCTCCGATTTCGATGACGTGTTCAAACTCCTCAATACCAAATCCGTCGAATTGGATACAGAAAAAGTGGCATTGGCAAAACAACTCACGGAGCTCGAAAGTTGCATCAACCAAATGAGTATGGTGAAAGTCAAGTTGGTGAGGCAAAAAGAGGAGTACGAGCACCAGAAGGAGCAGGCACTCGCAGCCAATGTGGCCAGCAACCTCAATACCACATCCATGAAAATTGCCCTCTTCAATAAGTTGGGCGTACACATAGAGCCCCATGCCGGTAGGGATAAGGTGATGATCTTTGACCGGGCTACAGATGCAGCTAGTCTCTTGGAGATTGACCCGAAGTACTCGGATTACTTTATTAGCAATTATATCTGGGATCATTTAGGGAGTGAGAGAAAGGAGAAGGATCATTAGTGGAAGTTTTTTGGGAGATGAAAAGGAGTTGAACCAAATTACCAAGTCAATTATCATGAATGATTAAACTGCAATCATTACGGTCAAGTTCGAAGGATATAAACACATCATATTCAGAGCTGGTTTAGCTTGGAAGAAGGGGGTATTAAAGTGCCTGTTCAATGGAGAACCTGTTTAGGTTAAAACGCAACTTGAAAAGGTCATGAAACGAGTTTAAAGACCAAGGAATGCGTTGAACATTAAGGAAAGGGTCAAAGAGTTTGTTCAAGTCGTTAAAAATCGAGTTCAATCAGTCAGGAAACGAGTTCAAACGTTAAGGAACGGGTCAAAGAACCTGTGGTTGATGAACATGTTGAAGCTCGCCAAGAAACGAGTTTAAATGGTCAGAAAATAGGCTAAATAACCTGTTCAGGCCGGTGAAAAAGGAGTTCAAACCGTCAACAAACCAGTTTAAATGGTCAAGGACAAGTTCATAACGTCAAAGAACGATTTGAAAGATCAAGGACTTGTGGAGAAGAACCTGTTTATGCCGCCAAAAAACAATTTCAAACGGTCAAGGAACGGGTCAAAGAGCCTGTTCAAGTCGTTAGAAATCAAGGTGAAACGGTCAAGAAATCAGTTTAAACGGTCAAGAAGCAAGTTTAAACGTCAAAGAACGATTTTAAAGGGCAAGGAACGGTTCAAAACTTGGGAAACCTGTATAAAGGTTCAAGAACGATTCTAAAGATCAAGAACCCTTTGGACCACATTCCTTTTTCCAGAAGAAAAGCAACGCCTGAGGAGATGAAGGATTTCAAAAAGCATGCCCAATCAAATGTTATTGGAGAAATAGCATCGCCGTTGGAGAAAACATACGATTTTGCAGTGGAGACTTCCCCAAAGCGAACGGAACTCATCCAAAGAACCACAACCAGTTTCCATGTCTTTCAAAGTGTTGAGAGGGTCTACTTTCGAAGACAAGATCTTGGTGCAATCTGGCTCTCATCAGCTGCTTCACTTTAACCACGATCTGTTTGAGAACTCACCAGTTGGTCAAGGTTTTGGCTCGTCTGGTGAGGACTCTGACTCTGACTGTGAAATAGACTCTCCTACGAGCACTACTTTGGAAGAATTCCAGGTTTCCACTCCCCAGAGCAATAAGAGATACAGCATCAACAATGCCACCAGCTCTAGCAGAAGAAGACAGCAGCGCATGATAAATATATTGGATCTTCAGACCTCCAGAGCATCAGTTCCGTTCTACCAAAAGCGATTCCCATCGATATCCGATCATGCTGCTACATCGAGCCCAAAACTGTTGAGCTCCTTCATGTCACGGATCCGGAAATCGTCCATGGCTCTACCCACCATAACAACACAGAAACCCAAGGTCAACTTCCCGTCTTGCATCATTCTCTACGACACAGACCACCAAAATGAGTACGACCGGCACCCGGAGATCGGCACGTGCAATCAATTGACGCCTCTTTTGGCGCAGCAAATCAAGGACGAGTTGAATGAGTTGAAGGCAAACATGGAGGTCCATTTGGATAGTATTTGCTACACTCAAAGGCTGAGAAACTGGATTAAGGTCACAGAATGAATCTTTCATTTTTTAAGAAAGTTTCTCCATTTACTGTGGAATCCTTGGACTGCTCATGGCTTCCATTGGAATGAAGCCTATAGTCTGGCCCTGGGGTGTTTCTGAGAAAGAGTCTTGAACTACCTCTAAAAGCACTCGAAACCATTATCGTGTGTATCTCCAGAAACATCAACAACATAGAAACCTGGAAGCATCAGACACTGGGAATTTAAGCATTGGCAGGTTGTGGCTAATTACCATCGCCCCTAATTTTGGTGAGTCTTGTTGAACTTCCCTCAAATGGCTTGAAGACAATCCAAAAGTACCAGAGACACCATGAAATAGACCGGACTAATCAGGAAAATGAAAAGGTCAAGAAAGTCCATGATGATCTGGGAGACCAGGAATACCACGAATACCTAAATGGTCAGAAATACCTGGTTTCAGTCAGGAATTAGGACTGACAGTCCAGGAAATAGAGGAGAGGGATCTGGAAAATCGGAAATATCAGAGGAATTTGCAAAATCGGAAAGAATAGAGGAATTTGCAAATCGAAAAGAACAGAGGAATTTGCAAATTGGAAAGAACAGAGGAATCTGAAAACAATTCAAGGAAAAGATCAAAGAGAGGAAGCTCAGTCGGTAGGAGGTTTCGCGAGGGACTCGCAGGTCAGAGATCTGGATTACAAAAGACAGAAAGAGTCAAAGGAAAAGGTACGATGAAAGGAAGACTGAAAGAATTTGGAGTAGCAAGAATGCGGTTTCAAAGAGAAGAAGAAGAGAAGAAGATGGAGATACCTTCAGAGAGAAGAACAAGAAGAGTTTGGGTCTAGAAAAGTGACCATTGAATAAATTGGGAGTGGACTTGCAGGTGAAGAAGAAGGTGCAGTGGATTGGATTGGAGTTACGCAGGCGTTCTCCTAAAAATCAGCACAAGTGGAGATTTTCAATGACTCCATCTTAAAGTGATTTCTTATCTACATGGAATGATCTCTAAGTTATTATAGTATGGTACAACCTGTGTTTTTAACAGTGCCTATTCCGGAATGATAGTACAGCACCAGGTGGACCATAGATAAGTCATGGAGTAACATCCAGTGGACTATAAGACACTGTCTTCATAGCCACCAAGAGATGTAAACACTTGTTCAACTTCAGGTGGAGGAAGCGAAGAGTTGTCAGTGGCCATTGGAGTATTATCAATACGGAGTTCTTCTGTATGGGTCTGGCTCTTGGAGGCTTTCTTGGTATATACCTCAGGCAGATGATATTGGATTCAGTTATTCATTCAAAAGATGAATATGGTCAAGACTCCCTGCTATATGTGGGAGCTCTGTATTCATATTACTGGCGGTTATAGTAACCACATGGGGCATATGAACAACAGATGCTTGTGCTGCTTGTTACTGCACCATCCGTGCAAGCCTGCAAGCCGTGGGGACACAATCTTTACTCTTCCTTGCTGGCGTTTTTCATCACTACCTTGGAAGTCATTACTACCTTGGAAGTCATCACTAACTTGGAAGTCATTACTACCTTGGAAGTCATCACTACCTCGGAAGGACAATCTCCTATATGACCTAATGTTTTTAACCAAGTAAAATCAGGTCTCGCTAGAGGTTTCGTAAAAATACCTGCAACGTTTTTCGCTGACTTGATGTATTCAACAGTCGATTTACCTTTACCTCTTGTAATCCACTCTCTTATGGTGGATATTTTTTATCATGATATGCTTTGATCCTTTATACTTCTTGGAACCATTCACTATCTTGATACCTATCCGATTTACCCTCGGATATGAATCGAATCTTGTAGTTCGATTCAATTTCTGTCAACAAATTCTGTCTCAGTAGCACTTAGCACTTAGCACTTAGCACTTCGTAACACTTCGTAACACTTCGTAACACTTCGTAACACTTCGTAACACTTCGTAACACTTCGTAACACTTCGTAACACGTCGTAACACTTCGTAACACGTCGTAGCATGTGGTATTCCAGTATATTAATAATCTAGCCTAGTCTATGGAATGTCCAAGCAAAAGCCCAGTTAATCGGAGTTTACTGCTACTAAGCCCTTTGATTGTTCTCGTGTAGAATATTCTAAGATGACCGATTTCTTTTCTTGAGGAATCATCAACGGATACAAGTTTAGGTAACCAATGTATTTAGAAGAATATCATCATTTGTATTTTATACCATCAATTGGTTTTTTTTTTCATGTCACGTATAACACTCATTTTGTCTAAAGTGATATAGTTTCAAGAGGGGTTCGTTTTAGCCAGGTATCAGTCAACTGCAAGTGGTAAGTTAGGTAACTTGAGGTAGGGCACTACCATAGGTATATGAAGCCTCACCGTCTATAACTTCATTTGTATACACTAAACTACTCCAGGAGACACTACCATACAGAGACACTACCATACAGAGACACTACCATACAGAGACACTACCATACAGAGACACTACCATACAGAGACACTACCATACAGTGTTGAAAAACGGTAACTAGGTGAGTGCACTCTGTGTCCCCATGGCTTACAGGTATAGCATGGTAACATGCACCTGTTCTTCATTCACCCGCTCTTCATTCACCCGCTCTTCATTCATCTGCTCTTCATATGCACTTGTGGTTACTACATCAGCCAGTAATGTGAATGTAAAGCTCCCATAGATAGATAGCAGAGAGTCTGGATCATAACCATCATTTGAATAACTGAATTAAATATGATCTTCCTTATGCATACCAAGATGCTTCCTAAAGCCAGACCCACCCATACTACAATAGACACTGACAACTCCATACTTTCTTCTCTTCTTGAAGTAAACACTCCTGAAGTGTTTACATATCTTGACGAGACTATGAGGATAGTTTTCTTTAGTAATGGTCCATTGGATATTACACCATGGTTAATCTATGGTCCACCTACCACACAGTACACATTAACACTGTAGTAGATATTACCATACAGTAGATACTACCACACAGTAGATAATACCACCTAGTATACATTAACACTGCAGTAGACACTACCACACAGTATACATTAACTCTGCAGTAGATACTACCACACAGTAGATACTACCATACAGAGATACTACCACACAGAGATATTACCACACAGAGATACTACCACACAGAGATACTACCACACAGTAGATACTACCACACAGTAGATACTACTACCACTCCACTTTTGTAAGATTCCGTATGTGTAGTTCTTTACCCATATAGGAAATTGTCACCGCTACTACGGATGCTCTCATGCAGTGTATTCAAGTACGACCAATTCCTCTTCCTGAGAAATCATCACATGGTCATCACGTCGCTCAGTTTATGGGTCATGGGCTTGTTTGTGTGGACTCTAGTCGAGTATGGATTGCATCGGTTCTTGTTCCACTTGGCTCATAACCTTTTGCAGATCAGCATTTGACTTTATTGTCAAGTATCTAGGAAGTGAAATTTTTGTTCTTTAGCCAAGGGTGACTTCAAGAAGGGTGAAGTCACGTTATCTACATCATCAGTTGTAGTTCCCATAGTACTAGTTTCACCCACCTCGCACCTCATTTAAGACTTTGGTCTTGTAAGGTACAACTTACTTATCCCTGTATACTAATACATACTAAAACACAAGTCTATGGCCTACACCTTGCATTTCTTATTGCATGGTGTGCACCACTACTTGCCCATGGACAGATACCGCTTGGCTTTTACCTCCAACGTGGTTTGTTATCTTGGCATATCCATTTTACAGACTAGTGTTTGCACTTTCCCCATACCGCATGGCCTGTTTTGGCTTGGCTGGCTGGTGGTACCTTGAGCTACAGTATGTATCACCTGAGAAATCATCAATGAATATACTATCGATCAGTCATAAATGTACTAAAGAACATAACAGGTATGTTTTTAGATCCACCATAGACAGGGCCCAAACCCTATAGAGGTATCATAAAGCATAGTCTATCCGATTGTAACAATAGCCAGGCCATCATTGCAGGAAGTACTATAATGGGGTACTTCATACAATGGTGGTTGAAGGGACGGCATTATGGAACAGCCATTGTCAGGATCAGACAACGTAGGCTCAAAATACCTCAATAGGTAGAGCACTACTTATATTGGGTCTAACAGAAGGAGTGAAATGAATTCGGAAATTTCATAAGCACGAGTTTCCCATGATGCAACGAGGTAACTTTAGTCATGAGGAAAGAGTCGAGACTTAACATCCCTCCAGGTATATAAGGGGGGTAAGAGCCCACTTTGAGAAGGGAGAACTCCATTATCTAAGCTTAGATAGTCATAGTCTAATATAGATATCATCAATTAACTAAGAATACCCATAACGCAGTTCGGGCGAGTTCCTACTATTAGTAGCCTTTCAGAAGATTCCAGAATACCGTTAGGTCATCGTTCCTGGAGATCCCCTTTAACTTAGAAGCCTGTTAGAAGCTTATAACCCTTGAGAATATAGGTTAGAGCCTCAGGTCGCGTAATAATTCTAACATGAAAGTAAAAAGTTTAAAAACAATTGTATGAAGTACTATAATGGGCGTGAAATGGAGTTTTCAATGGCCATCATTGTATGAAGTGCCATAATGTGTAGATTACTTAACTCCTCATGTGCCCTCAACTCGGGCACATCAGGTGGTCCTTTCAATAGCCATGGAGTGCAGTCCAGAGGATTGTACCTATTGGTGTTCATAAAGTTCATAGTCTCATCAAGATAAGTGTTTACTTAAGGAGTTACACGAGAGCTGTTTCTGGTGGGTCTGGGAGTAGAGGACATCTTTGTATGTTCCTCTCAGATGATATTCTGATTGATTAATTAACACTAGGATTATGGCAAGAGTCCTAACTTATATATTCTAGGAACTCTGCTAGACCTTTAGTCTTTTACTGAAGCTAAACCTTCTTCAACATCTTTCATGCTGGAGCTAAACTTTCATCAAGAATCACTAAATGAAGGCGAAGCACACTCTGTACTTTCTAAGAGCGCGCCTTCCCATTTCTGGAATGATCAGTCATTGCTCATTCTCAACATAATGGGCGTGAAATGGAGTTTGCAATGGCCATCACTGTATTAAGTACTACAATAGGCGTGAAATGGAGTTTGCAATAGCCATCATAGTACAAAGTATTATACTGACAGTCCATACCATTGTTCTAGTCAAGCGTTTTTTCAAATGCCGCGTTTATCTCAAGGTTACATAAGTCGCTTCGCTTACTCTCTCGAGGAATCATCAACCAACATAGTTTTAGTTAGGTATAAATGTATTAAAGAATATACCAGTAGTAGTACAATAGTGTAATGGAAGCGGGAGTAGCATAGTGGTAGTATAGACCAAAGGGAACACACACTGAATGTGAATGTTCATGATAAGTGGTTTACACTAAATTTTCATGATAAGTGGTTTACACTAATTTTTCATGATAACTGGGTAATTTTTCATGATAACTGGTTAATTTTTCATCATAACTGGTTTACACTAATTTTTCATCATAACTGGTTTGCACTAAATTTTCATCATAACTTTTCAACTTATCGTTTTAGTATATGTATTGATATACAGGGATATGTAAGTTGTACCTTACAAGACCGAAGTCTTAGACGAGGTGCGAGGTGGGTGAAACCTGCACATAGTGCATCACTCAGACGCATCCAACGCCTCTACGAAGTACATCGCCTCCGTACATGCTAGGTACTCGTTGACATAACTGGCTTTACGCTAAATTTTCATAATAACTGGTTTACACTAAATTTGCATCATGACTGGTTTATACTAAATTTTCATCATGACTGGCTTTACACTAAATTTGCATCATGACTGGCTTTACACTAAATTTTCATCATAACTGGTTTTACAGGGTGAGCTCTGGTTGTTGTTCATTTTTGGGTCTCTCACCTTAGGAAGACTTTTTCAAGGATAATTTTTTGGACCTTTTTTTATGGGGGTTTTTGAGTGTTGTTAAGAATTTCCTTTGACGAGGTTTCTTTTCAAGATTGCTTTGGGATTCTTCATTTTACATCTGCTCGCCAAGACTTGTTACTTAAGAAGTATATATTGAGAATTCGAGGTGTTCAAATAAGTGCCCTTAAGATCATATCAAAAGATTGTTGTCATGTTCTTTATAACGTGTTTTAACCTAAACTTGTATTCGTTGATTGTTGCTCAAAGAGAGGAACCGGAGTGGTTTATATACTTAGAGAGAAACGTGGCACCGAAAAAACTCTCCACCAGAACAATGGGTAAACATTGCTCCAGAGTAAACAAAAGGGGCCATCAATGCTCGAAGTGCCGTGATGACCGAAAACGCCGTGATACGGTGTTTGCAGTGGCCATTACTGGGATCGTACATCGTAGGCTTCATAATGTCTCTATAGCTAGTGTCCTACCTTAACAAATGTTCTTTAAGGCTTCTATTCATGAATGGCCCTCAAAGATTCTTGTTCTTGGGAGTGATTCTATTGGAGTCATTAGTGCTGGTGCAGTGAGCACTGAGATTGCTGGAGATATCAAGCACCGGTACCAGAACATAGAAGTTTATTCGATCCACCCCCACGACACGTTTCCCCCGGGGCTCCTCACTGAGAATTTCCGGGCAAAGTAAAGTACTAGTACTACTACTAGTATAGGGAAGTGTAGTACTAGTACTACTACTAGTATAGGAAAGTGTAGTACTAGTACTACTACTAGTATAGGAAAGTGTAGTAGTTATGTTCTTTAATATGCCTAACTTCTTATATTCGTTAATGGTTCCTCAAAAGAGGAATCGGAGTGGCTTATATACCTTTGAGAGAAACGTGGAACCGAAAAACTCTCTACCAGAACAATGGTAAGGATTGTTCTGGAATATTCGAAAGGAGCCATCGGAGCACCTCGTGCATAGATGGCCAAACGCCGTATCACCATTGTAACAATCGGACTGAGAGGCTTCATAATACCTTCATAGGCAGGGCCCTACCTATGGTGGATCTAACAGTAGTACTACTATAGTGTATTAGTAGTAGTGTAGAGTAGTGGGACTAGTACTGTAGTGTAGTAGGGAGTAGAGGGAGTAGTACTACCGTCGTGTAGTAGTAGTAGTGTAGAGTAGTGGGACTAGTACTGTAGTGTAGTAGGGAGTAGAGGGAGTAGTACTACCGTCGTGTAGTAGTACTATAGTCCAGTAGGAGTAGTTAAACCGTCGTGTAGGAGTAGTACTTGTTGAGCTTTACTACCCAAGCTCTTAATCTGGAACGATTATGTCATTGGTTCCCAATGGCATCATAA
Organism: Metschnikowia cerradonensis; assembly: GCA_002370635.1. Classification (NCBI taxonomy): domain Eukaryota; kingdom Fungi; phylum Ascomycota; class Pichiomycetes; order Serinales; family Metschnikowiaceae; genus Metschnikowia; species Metschnikowia cerradonensis. The sequence goes on along the minus strand of NKZD01001992.1, from coordinate 1,472 downwards.
CTTCTATTCTTATATGTATCTAAACTATACTAAGAACTCTCATGATCACAACGTCGTCTCTTGTTTTCTTGTACCTATCCCATAAGAATATTCACATCCATTCTTATACGCTCCATCTCTCTCTGTCGTCAAACTCTTGCCGACATTGTCTTTTCCCAAAACAATGTCCAGAGCTTAGACGAACACTAGACAAGAGCTAGACGAACACTAGACAAGAGCTAGACGAGAGCCCAGAGAGACTTAGTTCCCACCTCGCCTCTCTTCAACATTGCTCGACATTGTTTCATCTGCATACAGTCACTTGAACATGCAGTACCCTCACGTGTACTGATGCCTCAAGTTCAACATGACTACCAGTATAGGTAAGAGGGCATGACTATAGGAACTATGATTATAGAAACTATGACTATTGACTATAGGAACTATGAGAATACGAACTATGACTATTGACTAGGAACTATGATTATTGACTATGAACTATCACTATAAGAACTATGCCATTCATCCTTGGGCTTCAGTTTCTTGTACCGGTCCTAGTTAGCTTCTCATTGCTGCAGTTGCTTCTTGTGGTAGTCAACGAGCAAACGAGCACACTTGTCTGGATACTTCTTGTACTGGTTAATTATATGAGGACAACCAGGATACTCCGGTACGTCGAATCTATCATTCTTATGACGTGTGTTAAGATAAATAACATAGTCTCCAAGGCAGTTACCAACATCTTTATAAAAATAGTTCAATTGTCCACATTCTTCGTCTCTCAACAATTCATGTTCTTCAGTTGGTGGGGCAATCATTTTATCCAACTTTTCAGCGTATTGGACAACACATTCATCCGGGTATTTATCAAAAGTGGCATCAAATTTGTCACACAGTTCAAGTGTGTCATGCCACTCATAAGCATAATAAGGGTTTTTTCTACCCGATTTAATAGCACGTTCGAAAACGCACTTTTTCCTAAACATGCGGTCAAACTCCTTGTAAGCTTCCGTACAGTCAGCAACAGATTCAAATTCAACAGGTTCAGGCTCAGATGAGGGATTGTTCACTGAATTTTCAGACTTTAACGCTTCGTAGGAGGCTTTCTCAGCGAAAGCAACTGTAGCAAGAGCAGCAGCAAGGGATACGTGGGTAAACTTCATGGTTTGATATTGATCTGGGAAATAAAAAAATAAAAAACTGTACCAGCAACTCCAGTCTCTTATATAGCATTTTTTTAAAAAAATTTTCGAAGGAACAGGCTGTGCCATTTTTTTTTGTTTTGTTTTTTTGTCTTCTTGACAATAAGGCTGAATCTATTGTTCCTAGAGAACATCGGCCCCTTTACAATAACACTCTTAATTGTTAGAAATACGCTGTTGTGATATGAGGCTCATATGCCGCACACACCCTTAAGTGCCCTCCACTTAAGCTTGCATTGCATTAGTGATGTCAATAGGGCACAAGCCCTCATCTCCCTTCGCTGCTTCCCT
>NKZD01001991.1:0-12645 GCA_002370635.1 Metschnikowia cerradonensis | reverse complement strand
TTACCCAAGTCGCTCATTTGAGAGAGTTATTGCAGTCCAACTATATAACGGTTCCTGTATACCAATTGGTATATGCTAACGTTCAACATTTAGTATGGTGATGGTGTTTAGTAGTAGTGTAGTGTTATTGAGAAACAAACGAATCGTTGAATGAGTTATGCCGATAAACTAAAGGATACAAAGAGGGGATGTAATGGTTAAGGAGTTGGGAAATGTTCGGAAAACTTGGAGCCAAGAGGGTATGGAATGTACTTGTTTAGATCGATTGCCATTAAGTACATTCATGCATTGAGAGGAACCGAGGTTCAACCCATGATTTACCGAAACAATGGTGGCCCTCGAGTACTATTACGACTACCACCAATACTACTGACTACCAATACTAGTGAATACCCCTGAGTCATTGAGGATATCATCTTGATGTTAGATTTTACCAAACTGGAGGTTGTTCTGTCCGAATGACCAAAGAAAGAGGTGTGATAGGTCTTGGTTTCCAGTCCTACTTAAACGTCTCTACTTTCTATTGTCCATTGTCTATTGTCAGTTGCCTATTTTCACAATGAGCTACCACCATAAGTAGTGATCTACCTGTCAGATCACCATAGGTAGAGCATTTAAGTAGGGTTGATTAGCATGACCGGAACTGGGGTAAACCGGGGTTGCGAAAGTGTATAAACACCCGTGCACCAGGCTACCTCAGCAGAAAAAGGCCCAACGCAAACGACCTTTTTTCCATCATATGGAGATAAAAGTGGGCTGGTTGGAATCCTAGAATTCCGGACTTTACAGTGTATTTTTTTGGAGGCGAAACTTTTTGTGTGGTGGACTTTTGGAGAACCTGTAGCTGGACAATTCCGGTCACCGCCCCCAATTCCGGCCACCGCCCCCAATTCCAGCCGCGACCCCCAATTCCGGCCAAGCTATTGCATACCATATCAGGATCAGTGCTCATAATTGTACATCTTAGGTAGTATTCTCCCTATTATGAGGCCTCTCTGTCTGACACTAACACTGACATTTTTAAGGGCCTTCTACCAGTCTCCTTCCAACCATCTACCAACCATCTATCAGCCTTCATTGTATCTCGGAGTATCAGGATGGCATGAGGTGAGTAGATCAATGATAGCTAAGGAGTTGTTCTGCAGCCACCCCTTCTCTTGAAAACACTAAAAACCTGGCTCAGATTCCTACTTTTGAGGAATTTAACGTTACAACAAGAATCTAACAGGGTACTATGCACTTCACTAATAATTTAATATCAACGTATGTAGAATGTAATAACAACTTCAAAAAAAACGCTTCCATTCTCACTTGTTAATTTTCTTGCTTTTTTAAATTTTTTTTGTATATTGTATGTTCACGTTTTGTTGTGTGAAGCTCCAAGTAGTGCGTAAATGACTTGCACTGGCGAAAATGCGCGCCAAAATGGGTGCAAAATTCGTACACTCACCCCGAAAAAACAAAACCTCATACGGGACTACAAACAGGACCAACGACCAAAAATAACACATATCAATGCTGGTATTAACTTTACTGAGTTTCTACTAGGTACTGCTCTGGTACTTCTACCAATGATCGTTCTAGTACCTCGACTAGGTGCTATTCTAGTACTCTGACTGAGTAATATTCTAGTTTTTCGCCTAAGTACTGTTTCGATTACACTGATTCTAGTTCTAGCTCGACCTAGTCAGTTGTATTGATTTTACTACTACTTCTATACCACTACTATACTATGACTATATTAATGTTAGATTCTTGTTGTGACGTTAAGTACTAAAGTTATCTATATTCGTTGATGATTCCTCAGAGGAGGAATCTGAGCTATTTGAATAACAATCTGGTAAAATCAAGCGATGAGATGAGATGAGATGACTCCATTGGTCGTTCGGTGCCAAATGCAGTTTACTCCTACATTTGGTCAACAAAAGAAACGAGTAATAGACGAAAAGAGTAACCAAAGGAGCGAGTAGTCAGACTCAGAGGCGAGTAGCTGACTAATCGACTTTCGTAGGCTCTAAAATACCGATAGGTAATGCGTCTACCCATGGCGGTTCTAACAATTAAGACTACATTACTACTAGACGTTTTGTATTATTTCAATTAAGGTGGGGTATCATTTTGTTCAAATGTTAAAATCACCCAACGTGAGTATATTGAGAAATTACTTACCGAACATGCATGCTGGCAAACAAGAGGTATTGTACTTTGTACGACCTTAGGTTCTTGGTGGTTGAAATATCAAGTTACCTTTATTCGTTGATGACTCTAGGCAATTATTTTTGGTAGTTTGGTCTTCCATAAGTCCTAGGGTCTACACAGTGTACGGGTTGCTGAGAGTTAGTCACAAACCAAACCCGATAGTGTCAGACCCACCATAGGTAGGGATCTACCTACGGGGATATTATGAAACCTCTCTGCCTGATACAATGGCTATTGTTACGCAACCTTCTACTCAGCCTTCTACTCCGCCCCATTGTACGGAGTACTAGAATGAACTGAGGTGAGTACAACGATGATCGCTAAGGAGTTGTTCCGCAGCGATCTCTACTCTTGAAAAGCTATATAAGTAACTCAGATTCCTCACTTGAGGAGTCATCAACGAATAAAGATAACTTAGTACTTAACGTTATAACAAGAATCTAACAGATAATATGAGATTTTATTCCAGTGGACTGGATTAGTTTAAGTTTATCCGACCCTTATGATAAAGAGTATAAAATGGGAAGTAGTGTATAGTGAAAAATGACTTAATTTATATATATATATATATATTTTTAAAGGTGTTGATTAGAGGTAAGCGTTTAATGGCCGGAGCTAGGATCACTCCTCATAGGCTTTTATATTACTCAATGACCAGAGCCCTATCTAAGTATACCAGGCAGAAGATTACTATTTCCAAGTATTGTAGTAGTGTAGTGTCCCATTGTAAACAGTAGTAAAGTATAATATATTAGTATAGTAATTAGCAGATACTGGTAGAGTAGTGTTATAGTAGACTGGTAATGGATCACAGTTCTGAACAGGTTAGTCCCTTCTACACCTGTACCCGCCACTTTTTCGTGTGGGTGGATTAAGAACTTACTATTATTATGGTCTCTCTTTGTATCATTCAATTGAAGAGTGTGCTCTAAACCTTGAGAGTTATATGTATAATTAATAGGAAATAGATATAGATAGGTAGATAGATATTTGGCAAAATATAGGGGTTATGTTCTTGAAAACCTGAAGTAGTATGTGTCCTGCACTACTCATGCAAGTCGAAACGTCATTCAAGTGTGAAAATACACAGAATATGTATGAAACTAGTGTATTTCATCGAATCCATGTTCAATCTCTAATGAGTTCTCCAGATAATCCAGCAATTTTTTTTTTTTACGCAAAGGCCTGGCTAGCTCAATGGCTAGAGCGTGAGACTTTTAATCTCAAGGTTGCGGGTTCGACCCCCGCGTCGGGCTCTTCTTTTTAGTACCCAAATATGTACTTATGGGGTTAAACTATATTCATAGGTATATATATCTTTTTAGTAACGAATAAGCTTATGGTATTAATAATACTGAGTAGGCATAAATACTACAATTTGGGAGTGTATGGATTACCGCTTATCGTGTGGGGACCCACCACCCAGCCAAAGCGGGGACCCACGCACCTAAAGCAGGCAAGCCACGCGGACCCGCACCTATCTGGGCATAAGCACGCGGCACGCTGACGCACCGGTATCTTTTGGCCCAAAGCAGGCAAGCCAAGAGCGATAACAATGCGCCTACTATCAACGGTTCCGTCCGCCAACATCCCTCGATCCCGTCCTCTATCCGTAGTATATAACAGCAGCATATCCGTAGGCAGTTAGTCTAATTCCATCACTCAACTCTTTCCTCTTTTCTTTACTCCACCTTATTAATCTCCACCTACTCATACAAAATGCCTATGTTATACAAGCCAGCAGCAGAGGGAAAAGAGGTCAAGCCTCCCCAGATCCCCTCCCCTGGCAACAACTCGTTTTTGGGCGACATCTTCACCTCCGATGCCCCAAAGGAGCAACAGATGTCTGCAGGCTTCTACAAGCAGGAGAAAGGTGAGCCTTTGGTGTACCACTACGACTATGACGAGATGAAGATTATCTTGGAGGTCGAGGGAGACTACTGGATTTCCGATGAGACTGGAAAGAAGGTGCTGGTTTCTCCAGGAGACGTGCTTTACTTTTCCAAGGGCACTACCATTACTTTTGAGACCACTGGATATGGTTATGCATTCTTTGTTGGTTTGAGGCCTAATGGACTGGCCTAGGCTTTCCAGCTGGCTCAAGGTTTCCAGCTGGGATACCTGACAATTGGAAATTTAGAAACTGGCCTAAGATTTTGAGCTGGATACCTGACAATTGGAAATCTGAATCCTGAATCCTGAATCCTGAATCCTGAATGCTGAATCCTGGAATGCTGAAACCTAAAACCAGTGATCAGTGACCAGTGACCAGTGACTAGGACTAACAAGGCTTGGGACAAAATGCTTAACTAGACCATAATAAAATACTTTCAATAATTGCTTGGTTCCAAAGTAACTGCTTCTCAATAAGTGTTTCTTTTGCGGATGGATTAATCACTTGTATTCTTCATGTGATCATTCGAACTAATCACTTGTATTCTTCATGCGATCATTCAAACTAATCACTTTTATTTTTAATCACTTGATCCCACCCACTTTACTTGTTAGGAACAAAGTCTAATCCGTTACTGAGATGTAAGTGAATTGGTGGTGACACCTGCGAATTATCCGTTTCGCGTTCGTACAGGTTTGCATTCACCCAGTGTTATACAGTGTTTCTCTAAACTATTCAAACCAGCGCGCCAAAATGGATCGAACCAAGAAGACAAAATGTTTCAAACCAATAATTCTAAAGTTTCGTACACCCCTAACAAGTTGTTGTATACAGGATAACTAAATNAATTCTAAAGTTTCGTACACCCCTAACAAGTTGTTGTATACAGGATAACTAAATGTAGATTAGATAACGCATCTTCCGCAACGATAGTTGCGGCACCAGGTAGACCATAGATTAACCATGGTGTGATGTCCAGTGGACAGTTACTGAGGGACACCGTCCTCATAGTCTCGTCGATATATGTAAACGCTTCAAGTAAACCCTTGAGGGGTGTTTACTTCAAGAGAAGAGGAAGAGGAAGATGTAGAGTTGCCAGTGTCCATTGAAGTATTGGTGGGTTTGGTCTTTGGAGACATCTTTGGTATGTCCCACACAGATGATATTTGATTCAGTTACTTAAAAGATGGATATGGTCCAGACTCCCTCATATATGTGGGCGGTCTACCTTGACGGCACCAGGCGGTTGTAGTAACCAAAGGTGCCTATGAAGAACTGGTGCTTGTCACCGCGCTATCCCTGCAAGCCATTCATTGGGGATACTCAGCGCGTTCACCTTGTTACCGTTTTTCAACACTAAAAAACCAGTTCAGTTACGTCCGTTTTTCACCCTTGATTGGTACTGCAAGACTTCTGTCCCAAATGTAGTAGCATATGAGGCAATCGTTCAGATTTAAGATTTCAGAATATTGAATTCTAGTGTGAACCATCCTGTCTTCTTGGTTTGAAACATTTTGTCTTTTTGGTTTGAAACATTTTGTCATGCTGGTTGAATAATTTTGAAAAGCACTGTATAAGAGTAAGGTTCCCCCTCTATTCTCTATCCTCTTTTCCACTGCTCCACTATTTTTCTATTCCTCTGTTCATCTTTCTCTATTTTGTAGCCTCTCCTTTATTCTCTATTCCTATACTCTCTAAACCTCTAAACCTCTAATACTCTGTTTCTATGTTCTCCATCCCTATTCTATATTCACCCTGCTAATTTACAATATCTAAATCTTTAATAATATGTCTCAATTTTTATTTCTAACCAATTAGTCTTAAAATCTGTTTTAGATATAAGGACCGGTGTTGGGGTCTGGGACTTTGCTCCAGGAAGTGTAATTTCAAGTAAACGGTCTGATAATGAAGAGCAATTGTGAGAGATCTTGACGGTTTCGGCTCTGAAGTAACTAGTCCCTGAAGTAGTCAGTCTTACAGTAGTCAGTCTTACAGTAGTCAGTCTTACAGTAGTCAGTCTTACAGTATGAGGCCAGTACTATGTCAGTACTATGTCAGTACTATGTCAGTACTATGTCAGTACTATGTCAGTACTATGTCAGTACTATGTCAGTACTATGTCAGTACTATGTCAGTACTATGTCAGTACTATGTCAGTACTATGTCAGTACTATGTCAGTACTATGTCAGTACTATGTCAGTACTATGTCAGTACTATGTCAGTACTATGTCAGTACTATGTCAGTACTATGTCAGTACTATGTCAGTACTATGTCAGTACTATGTCAGTACTATGTCAGTACTATGTCAGTACTATGTCAGTACTATGTCAGTACTATGTCAGTACTATGTCAGTACTATGTCAGTACTATGTCAGTACTATGTCAGTACTATGTCAGTACTATGTCAGTACTATGTCAGTACTATGTCAGTACTATGTCAGTACTATGTCAGTACTATGTCAGTACTATGTCAGTACTATGTCAGTACTATGTCAGTACTATGTCAGTACTATGTCAGTACTATGTCAGTACTATGTCAGTACTATGTCAGTACTATGTCAGTACTATGTCAGTACTATGTCAGTACTATGTCAGTACTATGTCAGTACTATGTCAGTACTATGTCAGTACTATGTCAGTACTATGTCAGTACTATGTCAGTACTATGTCAGTACTATGTCAGTACTATGTCAGTACTATGTCAGTACTATGTCAGTACTATGTCAGTACTATGTCAGTACTATGTCAGTACTATGTCAGTACTATGTCAGTACTATGTCAGTACTATGTCACTACTATGTCACTACTATGTCACTACTATGTCAGTACTATGTCACTACTATGTCAGTACTATGTCACTACTAGAGGTACAGTAGAATAGAGGATCATCTGACAGCTGTGCTAAAATACAAGCATATCCAAGTAAATTTAGATACAGATAAGAATACAAGTGAATGAGATGACTATTGAAGTTCCACAATTAAAAGATTTACTGGAAAACAACTTGGTAACCGTTCTAGTTAATGCGAGTGTGTATTGTAACGCTCAACATATAGTGGTATAGTGGTATAATAATATATGTAGTGGACTAGTTGTTAGATCCACCATAGGTAGTGTTCTACATCTATGTCAGTACTAAAGTATAGACACACACAACCAATACCTATCCGACTCCACTATCGAATCTTGATGTGCAGTATTGGAGCCTATGGTACACTACTATAGTACTATAGTGAGCAATGAAGTAGTACTACTGTAGTGAGTGAAGTAGTACTACTGTGCAATGAAGTAGTGAGGAGACAGAGTAGAAGGCTGAGTAAAGGGCCTTATATGGTCAATTTTAGTATCTGGTGGAAATGCTCCATAATACGTCAATAGCTACTGCACTATCTATGATGGATCTAATAGTACAATGCAGAGTAGTAAAGTGTAGAGTAGTATTTAGTACACTGTGGTCCAGTATGTAATACATTATGGTCCAATGTAGTGAGTTCCAATGTATACTGTATAGTATATATATACAGCAGTAGAACAGTACCCCAGTAGATCAGTACACCAGGATAGCAGCATAGCAGTAGTGTAGTATGGCAGTAGTGTAGTAGCAACATTCCTGGTAATAGTATGTGGATTTAGATTTAGCAAGTGATAAATACAGCTAAAGTAGAAGACATACTAAGTAGAAACAGAAGTACAAGTATGGCCAGTAAGTATAATGAACACACGACAAGTAGAGGTAGAAGCAGACGTAGTAAAACAGGAGTAATAAGTAATGAGTAGTCAGTAATATGGTTAGTTATAGTCAAAGGAGATCGAAGGAAAAAGAGAAGGAGAAATATAAGTATCTAGTATAAGTACAAGTTGTAGAAGTAAAGGGTAATGAGGACTGGGTAGGAAGTATAAATAGAAGAAGAAGTGGAAGAAGAAGTAGAAGTTTAGGACTACCAATGCTTCATTAAGTTAAACCATTTTACATAGCAAAATAGCCACTAAAAAAAGACGTGATACTTCAAATCTCATGCTAACATGATAACCCAAAAAAAGGCACTTCCGGTTGCGGCCATACCAAGTGTAAAGTACTGTTTCCCGTCCGATCAACGTTAGTCAAGCCACTTAGGGCCACAGTGAGTAATGCAGTGGGAGACCATGTGTGAAATTGTGGTGCTGCAATCTTTTTGCGGTTTCATGTTTTCCATGTTTTACAGCGTGCGACTGGGCCACTACGCGAGTATGCTTAGGACATTCCATGCCTTTCCACGGCCGCCTGTACACACGTATATTAGCGCGTACAAGAACCAGACCAGGGTACACCTAAAAGCTACACCAACTACTCAACCACTCACCAACAAAGCACATCAACATCCATACACACACAAAATACCAACCCACACTCCAAAAAGTAAACATACAAACCCGCACAGATGCCAATTGATTACTCGAAGTGGGACAAGATCGAGCTCTCGGACGATTCGGATATTGAAGTCCATCCCAATGTAGACAAAAAGTCGTTCATCAAGTGGAAACAAAGAGATATCCACGAGAAAAGGCACCAGCGCAACATCGAGATCAAGTCTATCCTATTGCAATTGACCATGTACGCGCAATTGAACCAACGTGTGGACTTGATCCTCCAGAAGGTGCCCCGTCAGGATATGCTCGATACAGGCAAAATCATGGCGGTGGTCAATGGGAATTTTGACCCTCAGGAGAAGTTTGACTTTGAAAAAATGAAGCACGACAAAAACTCGTCCATGCGCAAAGGCTTAAAGGATATTACCTTTGACCGCGAAGAGGTGGAGAACACTCCGCCATATAACGAGATGATCGAAGATCTCTTTACTCAGATCAAGGAGGATCATGCAGATGCCAGGGATGATGCCGATAAGTTGGTGGGTTACTTGACGGAACACCGCAAGAAGATCGATGACTTGTTGCTGAAACAAGCACTTAAACTTGACGATTTGTTGTACCAGAAATCGCTTTTAATTAGCAGTGACGACTATCATACGGGATTTGACCGGTCGTTTTTGAATGTGGATAAAGATGAACCGAGGGATATAGAGTCAAAAAAGGGAGAAAAAACAACGAGGGTGGAGACGGGAGAGAAATTGGGAGAGAAGTCGAGAGAGAAATTGGGAGGGGAAAATAGAAAAGGTTCTGGAATGGAGTCTGAAAAGTCAAACCACCTGGAACAGTCTGAGTCGAAACCTTTAGAAAAGTCTGGGTCAAACCACCAGGAGCAGTCAGCAAAATCCTCAGAAATCTCCTCTCCACTGGCTTTCAGTGACCAGGAAATGTTCGACCTGCTTTCGGTTCTTCCTGAAACCCTAGAGTTCTCCCAGATCCCATATACCCAGTTGGAAAAGTCGGCCGAGTTCCTCATCAAACATTACTACATCTGCACAGAGCACCAGAAAGACTCGTTGATCATGACTGCTTTCGACTTCCAGCTTGAAGGAAACCCAAAACAGGCCAAGCAGGTTATCTACCAGTCGTTGTTGTTGCAGTATATCTCGCAATTGGCCGGGCCCAAGGCTTCCAAGGACCAGACTATCCGTGCTACCAAGTTGTTCTTTTCCAAATTGAGCGATAAGTCATCTCCGGCCAGTCAGGCCTTTAACCAAGACGTGGACAGTACGGCTGCGCATATCCAGAATCGGTGCAAAGTGATCCAGCAAGAACAGGAATCCAATGAAGAGGAGGCGTTGATCCAGCTTAAGGCCCTTGACGAAAGCACGACGCTTGAAGTTAATCCGCCCGTGGAAGGAACCCCTGAATATAAAGTGTTCATGGAGAAGTTGAGCCCTGAAATGCGCCAGGCCATTGCTTCGGGGTCTTTGGATGAAGTCAACAAGATCTTTGCGACCATGAAGGTGGACGAGGCCGAACGGGTGTTGGAGATATTTAACGAGTGCAATGTCATTGGAATCAGTGGAGTTTTAGAGAACGAGGAGGAGTTTGAGAAGTTGAAGGACCAATACGAAGATCACCAACTACAGGATCAGGTTCAGGTTCAGGTTCAGGTTCAGGTTCAGGATGAGGTAGTGGAAGAGGTGGAGCCTAAGTTTTCTACAGTGGATGAAGTTGATTAGGAGAGGATTGTGAGCTGGGAGTTACTAATACTGTTGCCCAAAGCGGTAATAATATCTTTGCAGCATACCAAAGCCATAATCTTAAATTACTAGAATTATTATTTGTATTACTAGATCATTGGTTGTAGTTGATGTTGTTGGAACATGGGGAATCAGTACATCTCTGATGTACTGCATGTTCCATGTGACTGCATGTAAGCAGGACAGATGAAACGGGTATATGCAGGAATAGGCTGATAGTGGACGACGTCCCGCGGAAAAGGGAGCGGGCGGGAACTGAAGAGAGAAGAAAAGAAGAGACGAGGTTGGGGGTCGAGTATGGTTTAGAGATAATCCTTCCAATTTATGAGTTATTAGATGACAAAGCTCAACAAGTATCTCAGTTAGTACAATGTTTTTCAAAAGTGTTCAAACCAGCGCGCCAAAATGTTTCGAACCAACAAGACAAAATGTTTCGAACCATCAAGACAAAAAGTTTCGTACCCCTTCGCATAGCCTTTCAAACCAAATGTAGATGTGTTAACGCCAGATCCGCAATGACAATTGCGGCACCAGGAGGACTAGTGAGTAACCATGGAGTAACGTCCAGTGATTGACTAATACTATAAGACACTGATTGTCATTGTCTCATCAAGATATGTGAACACTTCAGGAGATCTGACATATAGCAGTATATAGAAGCTGTGTTGAAAGTATCCCTTATTGCCATAATTATAGTTATACTACGGTTCTAATTCTGCTTACTGACCATCAGCAAGATAGAGTCATATACTATGTTTGAAGTGTAGAGCCCTTTAGTCCTTGGTGTAATCTTACAGAGAACTACCAATTATTATAGTTTAATTCAAGTTTTTGTATACAGGATAACAAGGAAACCAGTACAATTCCGTCCATTTTTAACCCTTGATTGGTACTGCAAGACTTTTGCCCCAAATGTAGTACCATATGAGGCAATCGTCCAGATTTAAGATATTTCAGATTTCAGATTTAAGATTTCAAAATATTGAATTCTAATGAAAATTGATGTGAAACATTACGAGTGAGTTTTCCTTCTAGTACTTTCTGATGACTGATTGTTCCCTCATAGACCTCTTGGAACAGTATTAGTTACTACTTGTTATGTTCTTTATAACGTGTTTTAACCTAAACTTGTATTCGTTGATGGTTCCTCAAAGAGAGGAACCGGAGTGGTTTATATACTTTGAGAGAAACGTGGCACCGAAGAACTCTCCACCAGAACAATGCAAATTTCTTGTCACGCCACGAACTAATATGATGGCCATTGCAAAGTCCGTGGACATTGTAATAACCGGACTGAGAGGCTTTATAATACCTTCATAGGCAGGGCCCTGCATATGGTGGATCTAACATCCCCCCAGCCTCGATGTCGATTTATCGGGCATTGGAAGGCCATGCTTTTGAGAGTATTCTCGGTAAAGTTGGGGGTTGGAGAGCGGTTGATTTCAAATCTCCAGCTCGTACCGTAATGACTTCGCCCTTTGGGTGTTTGTGTTTGGCTGAAGGTTTGCAGCGAACCGTTAGATTATAGCCGTGGCTTACCTTTTTATGTCCTGTGATCTCTTCTACCTCGACTAGTTCGGATCCGTCCTTATAACGTTTGAGGCCGACGTCGGCAGGGAGTGGAGTCAAGTATTCTTCAGAAATTGTCTTCAGGAATTGTCTTCAGCAATTGTCTTCAGGAATTGTCTTCAGGAATTGTCTTCAGGAATTGTCTTCAGCAATTGTCTTCAGTAAGCGTAGCTGGCTAATGTGGAAAACGTTGCTGCCTTTATATTGCGGGGGCATCACGAGCTGGTAATTTACCGGTGATTCAACTTTTGCAATTTCAAATGGTCCTGAGAATTTCGAACGAACTTTTGGTGAAAGTTGGGAATTCCTAGCGTCTGGAAACCCGGCGAGACAGTTCAATTCGACATAGAACTTGTTGTCCTGTCTGGAAACTAACATCCTTATGTTTCCGATCGAAATAAATCTTTGCTTTATCGAAGGAGGCCTGGTGAGCCGCGATCGCTGCCGCGTATACGCGATTGAGTGTTTCTGCAATGTCCACTGAGTCACGGTTTCATAATACCTTCATAGGCAGGACCCTGTCTATGGCGGATCTAACACTACTAGCTACTATATATTGCAGGGTATTACGCCCAACCAGTGTAAACGGAGTACTGGCTATTGGACCTGGTTTTGCACTTTGACATATCGACTAATAAGTAAGCCTACTACTATATAGACCATTTCATGGACCCCTACATAAACACTGGACTAGCGATATAGTGGTATTGGACTAAGCCATTTGGTTTGAAAAACCGTGCGAAGGGGTACCAAACATTAAGTAGTAAGCAGTAAGTAGTAAGCAGTAAGTAGTAAGTAGTAAGTAGTAAGTAGTAAGTAGTAAGTAGTAAGTAGTAAGTAGTAAGTAGTAAGTAGTAAGTAGTAAGTAGTA
>NKZD01001989.1:0-38267 GCA_002370635.1 Metschnikowia cerradonensis | reverse complement strand
GCATATGAAGAACAGGTACTTGTTACCGCGTTATTCCTGCAAGCCATTAGGGATACGGAGCGCGTTCACCTGTTACCGTTTTTCAACATGTTTTTCAAAACTATTCAAACCAGCGCGACAAAATGATTCAAACCAGTGCGACAAATTGATTCAAACTAGCGCGACAAAATGTTTCGTACGCCTTCGCACAGTCTTTCAAACCAAATGGACCAGTTGTTGTATGCAGGATAATAACGAAATAGGGTTCAGTTCAGTTCCGTCCGTTTTTCACCCCCGTTTTTCACCCTTGATTGGTACTGTAAGACNTCCGTTTTTCACCCCCGTTTTTCACCCTTGATTGGTACTGTAAGACTTCTGTCCCAAATGTAGTACATATGAGGCAATCCTCCAGATTTAAGCTTTCAGGATATTGAATTCTAATAAAAGTTGGTGTGAAACATTACGCCATTTGGTTTGAACCATTCTGTCTTTTGGTTTGAACCATTCTGTCATGCTGGTTTGAAACATTTTGTCATGCTGGTTTGGATAGTTTTGAAAAACACTGTAGTAGAATAAAGTATAGTAGTGGTGGTAGTAGTAGTAGTAGTAGTGGTGGTGGTAGTAGTAGTAGTAGTAGTGGTAGTAGTGGTGGTAGTAGTAGTAGTAGTAGTGGTAGTAGTAGTAGTAGTAGTGGTGGTGGTAGTAGTAGTAGTAGTAGTAGTAGTAGTAGTAGTAGTAGTGGTAGTAGTAGTAGTAGTAGTAGTAGTAGTAGTAGTAGTAGTGGTAGTAGTAAAGTATAGTAGTAGTAGTAGTAGTAGTAGTAGTGGTAGTAGTAGTAGTAGTAGTAGTAGTAGTAGTAGTAGTAGTGGTAGTAGTAAAGTATAGTAGTAGTAGTAGTAGTAGTAGTAGTAGTAGTAGTAGTGGTGGTGGTGGTGGTGGTGGTAGTAGTGGTAGTAGTAGTGGTAGTAGTATGCCACCCTCCAACATGAGTATCCAGTCCAAGCTATAACTAGTAACTAGGCTAGTCGCGATGCCAAAGTCAACTGCGATCACTTTCAAGTGAAGTGACCACTCATCTCAGTACCATGTCTAAGCAAATAATTGCTGAGTACTTTGTCACACCAATCTAATTAAACCACCATTTCAATTAAACTTCCGACTTCCGACTTGATCAATCGCCACTTTAATTAAACTTCCGACTTCCGACTTGATCAATCACCACTTCAATTAAACTTCCGACTTTAGACTTGATCAATCACCACGTGCAAACTGTTCATTACAGAGTTAATTCATCTTAACATAATTAACTCACACGAGTTTCACATAATAACTAATTTTTTTATAATACTCTCTCAATCAAAGATAAAAACAGATAGGAAGTTTAGGGTTCAAAAAGCTTCTTTCTACTCGTATAAGCTTCTCGATGGTCAAGTGTAAGGAATTTTCAACACTACTTCAGCACCCAATCCCTGTACAAAATGTTTTAAAGTAAAGCTCTTTCTCGTGCCTGTCAAATTATAATTTATGGCGTGTATAGGTCTATTTGCATGAGTTACTATTGTTTCATTTTCTGATTCCTGACCACCTCTATTTCTCCACCCCTATTTCTCCACCATTATTACTTTCCACTTCTACTTTTTCTACTACTTCACTGTACTACTTTTATTCTATTTCAATGTACTACTTCTATTTCTATTTCTAATACTACCATTAAGGAGTTAGTTATTGCTTTAGTAAGTTAGTGAGTGACTGGATTAGTAAGAGTGCTAGTTCATGAGTTTCCCCCGGATGGCATGTTCAATGGTGGCGATCTTGCCCAAACAGTCGGGCACGTCAGTATTCAAGAAGTTACCTTGCTCCAACACCAAGATCAACGGGTGCGTCTGCACCACCCGGTTGGGCGAGATATGAGTGATGGCTAACCCGTTTTTGGACACACAGAACTTGTGGTGGTCCTTGAAATTAAACTGCACACACCCATTGGTCATCTCAAACATAATGTAGTCGGAGTTGCGTGTGTAACGGTGTAAGAACACGGTATCTTTGCGGTCGTCGTTGTCCAGAACTTTGGAGAGGTTCAGGTTCATGTACTTGGCGAAAAAGTCCACTATCTCCAACTGGCGCCGGGCCTGCAGAGGCGGGTGGCTAACGGAATTCTCGATGCATGCCCAGCCTTCATTTTCATGGAGGATCAACTCCAAAAACCGGTCCAGGTTGTGGAGCTTAAGAATGGTATTATCATCGTTGAACAAAACGCCAATGTCATCGTTGTTCATCTGGTACAGGAACCCGTATTTGTTGGAGTAGTCCACCCACTTACTAATGAGAGTGGGGTGGTCGCATGTGGGCAACTCCTTGACGTCCAAGTCCAAGTGGCTTCCGCCCAGACTGGTCAAGTTGCGGAGCCGCGTGATATTGTTGCATGTCTCGGCCAACGACTGCTGTAACTTGATGATGGTTTTGTTGAACTTGGAGTTGAAGTTCAATTTGCGCATGGTGCGCCCAGAGCTCACTAGACTGCTGGGAACGGCGATCTCCTGGTACTTGGCGCGCGTGTCTCCAGGAGATAACGATTGCGGTAACACAGCCTTAGGTTTGTCGGAGAGAAGGTCTGCCTTGAGGATCTCCACGGGGTGCTTGGATTTAGGGGTATAGATGCCGGCCTGGGTTTTGGCGTTGCAGAAGTTAAGCACGCTCTGTGCCTTGGAGAGCTGGTCGCCGAAAACGGGCGTCATTGTAAGTGAGTCCTCGGCGGTTTTAGGGGGGAAAGCGCCCTTGAACCAAGGGTAATCCAAGATCTCGTTGATGGACGGCCGGTGTAATGGGTTCAACAGAAGAAGGTCCTTGATCAACAGCTTAGCATTCTCGGAAATGGGCTTATCACTGGGGAACGAGTACTCGGTCTTCTTGATACGTTCGTAGATCACATTGACATCCTTGGCTTGAAACGGCGGTTTGCCCACCAATAACGCATAGAGCATGATACCAATGGCCCAGATATCCACCTCAAACGAGTGGCCCGTCTGTTTCCCTCCAAGCACCTCGGGCGCTATGTAATTCGGCGTTCCACAAATGGTATACTTCCTGGACTCCGTAGACGGCAATACCGAGGCCAAGCCAAAGTCACCAATCTTCAAGTTCATCTCGGGATCAAAGAAAATGTTACCCAACTTCAAGTCCCGGTGGATCACTCGTCTCGAGTGTAAGTACTTGACGGCACCCACGATTTGCACCATGAATAACCGAACCTCGGGCTCCAGCACCCGTTTCCGTGTCTTCAATAACTCCATCAACAGCTGATTCGGGCAGATCTCTAATAAGATGTAAACATTGACGTCATCCTCAAAGCAATCAATGAAGTTGACGATATTAGAGTGTTTCAACAGCTTATGGATCTTGATCTCCAGTAATAACTTTGTCTTTGTCTTTTCATTCTTGATCAGCGCCTTGGCCACGGTTTTAGCCGCGTAGATCCGCCCCAGAGCGTCCTTCATTTGGAAACACCGAGCAAAACCTCCCTCGCCCAAAAACACCCCTCGTCTATAATCAATACCGTTTCGGGTACGCACAATCAGTGGGGGAGTTTTACACAAGGCCAGGAGTTTTTCTTTTTTCTTTTTCTTTTCATCATGGCCATTTCCAGTTGGAGCAATACCATTTGAGGCCACCTGAGCATTTTGGTGGTTCTGATTTTGGAGATTTTGATTTTGGGGTTGGAGGTGGTTTTGGAGGTTTTGGTGATTTTGATGGTTTTGATGATTCTGCGGTTGAGACCCGTAGTAATCGTCCTTTCTTCGAGTGGACTTATTGGGAGTCACACTATTAGCCTTATTGAGCTGGCCACCGTTAAGCGGTTGCAACGGCTGGGACACTCTGAAGTTCATCTATAAAAAAAAGCCAGGGCTATGCTGGGTATGGAGGTTTTTAAAAAAAAAAGGGAAGGGGAATTAGGGCACAGTAAGAGAAGGACTCGTGGAAGAGATGCGCGGAGCAAAGCCAATGGAGTATATAAAGGCACCGGGAGACGGCTTGCGGACGAAATAGGCAATGTGTATAAATATTGATGTTTGGACTAAAAGAGATTTGTGCGGGATCCGTGCCCTAGAGACCGCCATGGCTCATCTGCTGGGGTGTTTACAAAGCGACCGCTTTGGGTAAAGATAACTGAGAGTATTTACAAATGAAGCAAATTGAGCGCCGCGCACCAATGCACCCACTTTTGGGTCCCGCACGTCGAAGCACAAACACCGCGCCATCCGTCTTCTTCCCATCTGTGTGCAGTCGCCAGCGCACTACCGAGTATACAAACGACCAACGCACATGCACGCACTCAACGCTGCATGCGTATTGAGACCACTACTTTATCGCACACACCACAATCTGAAACATTTTGAAGCGCAGAAAAGAGAAAAAAAAACGCTCCATCACTCTTAATCTGAAACGCTCTAAGTGTACTGAATCTGAATCTAAGGTGAAACGATGAAGTTAAGGTGAAACATAAGTACTTAAACTTAAATGTAAACTTAAAGTGAAATTTAAACTGAAACATGCACAAAGTCTCGAGGTGGATCTCGAAGTCTCGCACTGAGACTGAAATCGCATTACCCGCACTGAAACACTCACTCACACAAAGTCATGGTCTCATGGTCTGATGGTCGCACGATCACGATCCGATCCGATCCTCACCCCAGGTTCGCACCACTACTTCATTACTTCACCATACTACTCCATACTACTCCATACTATTAAAAATTAATTTCTTTTTTAAATAATAAAAACTCCATCTCCATACTACTATACTAGTTCATAGTACTATACTAGTCCATACTTTACCACAATATATAAAACCACTAAACCACACTACATTAGTATACCACTACTCATTTACTCATTTACTCATTTATTAGTAAGGTTCTACTCCAATACGCTGTCTATATTTGTATAAAGTTGATGTATAAAATTGAGTAAATGAATAATTACTGTGTGTAAATTGTAAATGAAAAATTACTGTGTGTAAATTGTAAATGAAAAATTACTGTGTGAAAATTGTGTGAAAATTGTGTGAAAATTGTGTGAAAATTGTGTGTAAATTGTGTGTAAATTGTGTGTAAATTATTGTGTGAAAAATATCTTCTAAATTTTCTATATGGATGTGAGAAATGTGGGTGAGAAATGTGGGTGTATAAATTTGAGTGTGAAATTTTGAGTGTGAGAAAAATAAGTGTAACGGGAATGAGAATGAGAATGGGGGTGAGTGTGTGAAAAAGTGTGTGAGGGTGAGTGAGAAAGAAAGCAAGAGGGTGTGAAAGTGAGCGGTGAAAAAGCGAGTGAGTGAGTGAGTGAGTGAGTGCTCCTCGTGAGTGAAAGCGAGTGGTGAAAGAGTGCTCCTCGTGAGTGAGTGGTGAAAGAGTGCTCCTTGTGAGTGAGTGGTGAAAGAGTGCTCCTCGTGAGTGAGTGGTGAAAGAGTCAGTGTGAAAGAAAGTGGTGCAAGTACTTCTGGAGCTACTGTATTTGTTTCGTTTGTGGGACTGATGAAGTAGGTACTCTGGGTGATGCGGTGGGAAAGTGGGAAGGTGGGAAGACTTCTGGTGATATGTATAAGGTAGTTGTCTGAGGCAAGATGAGCTAAGGAGATATCTAAGAGATATCGACTGTAGTGATTGAGTAGAAAGTAGAATAAAGTGAGTGAATGAAAAGAGTGAATGAAAAGAGTGAATGAAAAGTGAGTGAAAGTAATGATGAAATACATATATCCACCAATGTAAAAGTCCCTAGAATGATTCTATAACTATATGAACTAAGTAAAATTACATGTCTAAACATATATGGTCTCTTCCCAACCGTGAGTGGTATTTCTTAGTCTGGTAGCTGTTGGTCCATCACTCTGACACTTTTGACAGAAGGACACATTACATGAATACATTTGACCGTTTTAACCCTACCACTCAGTCACTCCTCATTACTCAGTCAGTCAGTCAGTCAGTCAGTCAGTCAGTCAGTCAGTCAGTCACTCACTCACTCACTCACTCACTCACTCACTCACTCACTCACTCACTCATTCGTTCGTTCGCGGGGAGAAGAGTATAGTGACTGAAAAGAAGTAAAGGAGTAGTGGAAGAGTAATAGTAGCAAAGGTGACTAAGAGAACATTAGGATATCAAGATTAAGGAGTACTCGAGTATAGAATCTAGAGTGGTGACCCAGAATTAATGGCTCAGAATTACTAATTTTGGGAATAATGACTCCAAGTGTACTGGCCCTTAAGTTGTGACTTCAGTGGTGGTTCAGAGTAGTTCAGAGTGGTGAGTAGTAATATAAAGTGTAATATTGAAATGCTGATTATTTGTACTAGTATTTTGAGTAAGAATGGTATAGCTAAGTAGTGAGTTAGTTTTATTATATAATTGGGTAATCTGTCAAAGAGATTCGAGACCATACAAGCTAGTCTCAGGTATAGATAGATATAGATATAGATAGATATAGATATAGATATAGATAGATATAGATAGATATAGATATAGACATAGATATAGATATAGATAGATATAGACATAGATATAGATATAGATAGATATAGATAGATATAGATATAGATAGATATAGACATAGATATAGATATAGATAGATATAGACATAGATATAGATATAGATAGATATAGACATAGATATAGATATAGATAGATATAGATATAGATAGATATAGACATAGATATAGATATAGATTGTTAGATCCAAGATGGGGGAATACATCCCATATAGGGATTGAGCTCACGTGCCCAGTTAATTGGGAACCGATGCTATTACGCTCCCTTTGGGTTCACCGTTACTACACCCCTTCGGCTACCTTGCGGCAGACTACTTAATGGCTGCCGATTTCTCTTTCTGAGGAATCCTCAACGAATATAGTTTCGATTAGGTAATAAAGTACTTACAAGAATCTAACACTAGACTATACACTACACTACACTACACTACACTACACTACACTACACTACTATACCTATATACCACAGTGGCTATACTCTACACTACTCTCTACTAGAATACAATATAGTACTACCACTTCTTTACTCTATACTGTTTTATCATTTTATTGTATTACTACTCTACTCTACTCTACTATACTACTATACTATGCTATACTACTATGCTATACTGCTATACTACTATACTATACTATGCTATACTACTATACTATACTATGCTATACTACTATACTATACTATGCTATACTACTATACTATACTATGCTATACTACTATACTACTACTGTTATGTTCTTTATAACGTGTCTTTATAACGTGTCTTTATAACGTGTCTTTATAACGTGTCTTTATCACGTGTCTTTATAACGTGTCTTTATAACGTGTCTTTATCACGTGTCTTTATAACGTGTTTTAACCTAAACTTGTATTCGTTGATGGTTCCTCAAAGAGACGAACTGGAGTGGTTTATATACTTTGAGAGAAATGTGACATCGAAAAACTCTCCACCAGAACAATGGTAAGGATTGTTCTAGAATAGCCGAAAGGACCATCATAGTACTTTATACAACGATGGTCTTGACACGGTGTTTGCAATGGCCATTATAACAACCGAACTGAGAGGCTTCATAATACCTTCATACGCAGGGCCCTGCCTATGGCGGATCTAACATAGATGTAGATCACTCAGTTATAGATCACTCAGTTATAGATATTGTTAGATCCACATAGCCAGGGTCCTGTCTAAAGGAATCATGAAGCCTACTCTGTCTGATCGTAACAATGGTCATGTCATCATTGTACGAAGTACTATAATGAGCGTGATCGAAATACTACAACGGACGTGATACGGAGTTTGCAATTGCCATCATAGTACTTTGTCATTTACATTGTTCATCGTAATACCTTGTCATTTACATTGGCCATCATAATCCTTCGTACAATGATGGCTTTTCGATGCCACGTTTCTCTCAAATTTATATAAGCCGCTCCGGTACTTCTCTTGAGGAACCATCAACAAACATAGTTTTAGTTAGGCATAAATGTATCAAAGTACATAACACTATACTGCTATATTGTACTACACTAGATCATACTACAGTACCACACTACACTAGATCATACTACAGTACCATACTACACTAGATCATACTATAGATTCGCGATGGGCAGGGCACTACCCATAGAGGTATTATAAAGCCTAAACCATCCGATCTAACAATGACCATTCCAGAATACCATCTCCTCTGTCATTATCTCCTCTGTCATTATCTCCTCTGTCATTATCTCCTCTGTCATCATCTCCTCTGTCATCATCTCCTCTGTCACCATGGTATAAAGCATCAGTGTGGAATGTGATAAACCCGAGGTACCAGGATGTGTGTGAATAGTTTTCCCACAAGTATCTATTAACACCCAGCTGAATATAGCTGAATAGGTCAACTCTCAAGCCAATTACTTAAGTAGCCCGATTCCTCAATCTTGACAGTCATCAATATATTAAATACAGTAAATAGAGTGGTGTAACCATATTTGATTACGTAATCCACTCTAACTGAAAAATAATCCACTACTGTTTTCCTTACAATTTTTTTATGCTAATACTCACGGTAACATATTATGCAGTCCTTAACTGGTGTAATTTTTATTTTGTGTAGAATCTCGATGTGGAATTGGTTGAGGTTAGGTAGCATTTAAGTATGGTTGATGAGGAGGCATGGCCGGAATTGCGGCGGTAAACCGAGGGTTGCGAAAATGGAGAAACACCCGTACACCAGCCTACCTCAGCAGAAAAAGGCCCAACGCAAACAACCATTTTTTCCATCGTACGAAAATAAGAGTAGGCGGGTTGGTTTCTCAGAATTCCGGACTTTACAATGTATATTTTTGAAGCGAGGCTTTTTGCGTGGTGGACTTATGGATGTCTTGTAGCTGGACAATTCCGGTCGCGGCCCTCAATTCCGGTCAATCCCTGCTAATTCCGGTCAATCCCTGCTAATTCCGGTCAATCCCTGCCAGTTCCGATCAAGCTATCATATACCATACCAGAACAAGACCAGTGCTCATAATTATAAATCATATTAGTATGTCAGACTAACTTAACAATTCAGTATGGTATGGTATTTTGTCCAATTTTACTCCATGGGAATTTGGAAAGCTAAGCACTTAGCAACTTCCAGCTGAATATGTCAACTCCTCCGCCGTCAACTACTTAAGTAGTTCGATTCCCTGGTTTTGAGGAATCATCAACCAACAAAAGTCACTTAGTACATGAACGTTTCACAAGAATTTAATACATTAGATCATACTACTAAATCATACTACTAAACCATACTACTAAACCATACTACTAAATCATACTACTAAATCATACTACTAAATCATACTACTAAATCATACGCTACTATACTGTTATACTGTGGTAACGTCAAGTACTCTAGTTACTATGTTCATTTGCAGATGATTCCTCCGAGGCAGGAATCTGAGGTGCTTTATACAGTGTTTTTCAAAAGTATTCAAACCAGCGCGGCAAAACGATTCAAACCACACTAGCAAAATTAAACAAACCAATAATTCAAAGAATTGTTTCGTCCACCCCTAATAAGTTGTTATATGCAGGATAACAATGAAACTAGTTTTCAGTTCAGTTCAGTTCCATCCGTTTTTCACCCTTGATTAATACTGCAAGACTTCTGTCCCAAATGTAGTACATCAAATGTACTACCGTATGAGGCAATCGTCCAGATTTAAGGGGTGATTTCAGAATAATTGAATTCTAATAAAAGTTGGTGTGAAACATTCTGTCTTTTTGGTGTGAAACATTCTGTCTTTTTGGTGTGAAACATTCTATCTTCTTGGTTTGAACCATTTTGGCATGCTGGTTTGAACCATTTTGGCATGCTGGTTTGAACCATTTTGGCATGCTGGTTTGAATACTTTTGTCGCGCTGGTTTAAATACTTTTGTCGCGCTGGTTTAAATACTTTTGAAAAACACTGTATAGTTGTAAGAGAAGGTGCGCGCTGGTGGCTGGCTGGTTGCTGGCTGGTAGCGCGCTAGTTTGAAGGCCTTATACATGTTTTGTTACGTCACTGAGAGCATAACTCCTATCCTGCACGGGCGGATCCTTATCAAGAATCCATCCCTCGTATGGTTTGATCAGTATAGGGGTAAACCTGTTCACCTTTTCGTAGAAGTCCTTGGAAGAGATCCCTTGAGATATTCCAGAGATGGTCACTGTTAGACCCACCATGGGTAGTACACTACCCATGTGGATGCTGAAACCCTGCACTGGTCGATCAGATGTTGAGTGGCCTCCAGCCCTCAATACGACCTCGATTCCTCTATGCCGGACCAGTCTATATAAGGTGCGATGGTTCCTCCTTGAGGAATCATCGACGAATAAACATACAAAACACACTAAAACAGAGTACTGGACGAGTCCAGGAATCTAACAGTCACTGTAACAATATGTGTTCAATATCTAGTCTGTAGAGAGAAGGTAGAATAAGGGTCCTTAGAGAGAAAGAATATGTAATATTCTTCCAACATATAAAGGAAGAGGTCGTGCAAGTTCAAGAAATAGAGCTCAACCGTAAAACTGGGCACGCATGTTTAGGGAAGCAGCGAAGGGAGATGAGGGCTTGTGCCCTATTGACATCACTAATGCAATGCAAGCTTAAGTGCAGGGCACCTAAGGGTGTGTAAGGCATATGAGCCTCATATCACGACAATAAAAAGTATCAGGCAGAGAGGCTTCATAATATCCTAAATAGGTAGTGAATTACCTATGGCGGATCTGACATATACTACTATTAGATTATACCCTACACTACACTATACCCTACACTACACTATACCCTACACTGACCTATACCCACTACACTATACCCTACACTGACCTATACCCACTACACTATACCCTACACTGACCTATACCCACTACACTATACCCTACACTACACTATACAGTATATTACTATAACTCTAGAAGCCACCTTCGGTAGTGCTCTACCTATTGAGGTATTTTAAGCCTACTCTTTCTAATCCTAACATTGTCCATTCCATTATGCCACACCTCTACCATAATTGTATGAGGTACCAGGATAAATGTGATGTACTCTATGCACCATGATTGAATATGGAGAGTTTCCCCTTGTACCTAGAAACAACCGGTTGATTAGTCAATGACGTTGTCAAATACTTAAATAGCTCCATTCCTCCTTCTGAGGAATCATTGGCGAATGAACTTACTAGACAGAGTACCTGACATAACCAGAATCTAACAACTACTACACTCTACTATACTATACTATACTAGGCTGTATATACCACACTACGTATAGAAGCTATACTAGAAGCTATACTAGAAGCTATACTAGAAGCTGTACTAGAAGCTGTACTAGAAGCTATACTAGAAGCTGTACTAGAAGCTGTACTAGAAGCTATACTAGAAGCTGTACTAGAAGCTGTACTAGAAGCTGTAAATATGATTCATCACCAATAAAGTAGTTTTACCTCTGGAAATCCTTTTCTGCGGCGAGATTGGCTAAGCGGTCGGCCTCGATGTTGCCCTGGCAGCTCCCATGACCCTTGATATGGTGCAAGCTGATTTTCACGCCTCGGTTGTGGAGCAGGTCGAGCCGGTCACTTGCATCCTCGATAATATCCCGGTTGACCACCTCGTGGCCTGCAGACGAGGCCCAGTTCCGGTTCCGCCATGTGAACACCCACACTTCGAGAGCATTGATCACGTACCGGGAATCCGTGTAAATCTCGTATTGGAGATTGTAGCCTCTATTGTATTCTTGCTCAATCACCTTTAAGGCGTGTCCGACTGCATGAAGCTCGGCCCGCTGGTTGGTGTGGCGGACTCCCCGGCCTTCCACCTCTCCAAGAGCCACCGACGCATTCCGAGGGTCTCCGGGGCCAAAATAAACCCCGTACCCTGCATCGGGCCACTCGTACTGGTTTCCCCGTGCGGACCCGTCCGTGTAAATTTTCTGCACCTGAAGAAAAACACCACCTACTCTAAGCATGCGAGGCTGCTCTGGTTTCAGCTCATACTCGTCGCTGGAGCTCAGGTACTGGAATTGCCGAAAACTGTCGAGGTACTCCTGGGCTTCTTCACGCGACTGAAACTTCTTAAATTTGGCTCTGGAGTAGCCGGTGACTTGCTCGGAACAATCGTCCCAGGAGCGGTAGATGCCGGGATTGTGGCCCACGGCCACCGCATAGAACTTGGGCATGATGGTAAGGTTAGTGTAAAGCCGGATTCGTTGTAGCAAATTCAGCTTGAGCGGAGAAAGCGAGGTGCTGGAATGGTCCAAGTCTTTATATGCGAGCTTGTCCACTTGAAGCTCGCTCTGATTGTCTGCAGGATATTGTCATGCGCACTACGTGCAAGACAATTGTTCTGCAGTGCAACTACGTCCCTTTCTAGTGGCCCAGCCACACCAGCCACTATAATGGTTCCGCGCCCGGGTTGCTTGTCTCCTTTTTTGTTTCAGGTCCGCACGTCGGGGTTGCTGGGTGCACTCTAAAACTCCTTACGACGCACGTGTATGCATGGTGGCGGCTTGCATGCAGGTGAAACCCCTCGCACCATGTCAATTTTCATCCCAATTTCACACAATCCCACTTTCAATGCCCACTGTGCATGTGCCATTTGTATTGAGAGATTTAGGGTTCGGGTGTACGGGTTTATTTTGCGTTTCAACCACGAACTCCAAGATCCATGACTTCCTGGTACGATGACACACCATGCATACACATTGTACTACCCGTACACCCCTATCATACATATTGTCAGTACTCATAACAGTTTTGGGAGGTTCACATGAAAGCTGAAACGTTACCCCGGCTCAACTTCAAGACGACGTACGTCTTATCAAAATCATTCGATACGCTGTACAAGGCAACGTCCTGCTGATTACCACAGTGTGCAGCCATACGCCTCGATAAGTCATACCCTGAGATTATAATCCACACTCCAGTGTTCCATGCCAAATGCTCTTGTTCCCACTAAAGACCTATAATCCTATCACTTATTAGAGTGAAAATGCTTAAAACTGTGGCTCCCATTTTCCTTTACCCCCTGCGGTCAATACCCTGTTCCTTATAATTGATACCTATGGTTAGTACCTATGGTTAGTACCTATGGTTAGTACTCAATCTATAGTTAGCATCCCATAGTCAACATTCCCAATGATGTACCCTATAGTTAGTATACCTTATCCTATGGTTAATACCATGGCCCGTATGACCCTTGTTTCTAATGGCTAATACTATGATTATTTCTCTATACTATGTCGCGTCATGTGACTCAGTACTGACACTGGAATCTCCATAAAACAGTCATCAGTCACTTATTTTCTGTCCTTCTGTCCTTCTATTCTTCTGTTCAGTATTATAAGTATGAATAATACAAGGATATAGGACACAGGCTATACAGGACATGTTGTAGACTCAGTTCACCTAGGAAATAGGCTTCCTGTATATAAAAGGAACTTAACCACCTTCCCCGCCAATCCTTATTTAGCAATACGGCGGTAACAATAAGAGTAACAAAATAAGAGTGTAGTAGACTGGATTAGTGGAACAGGCAATCGATGCCGCAGGCTAAATACTCGTATCCATGCGGGATAGTTGCCATTCCAACCTCATACGAACCTGAGACCGCCACCGGTCCACGCATTTACATCTATATGTAGGACAGACCCTCAAATATATAAACCTCTGCAAACTCCCCATCTATTTTCTTGCAACAAATCTGGCCACTCTTTTTTTGAACCTGTTTTTTGTACCTCTCTTTTGTGCCTCTCTTTTTCTGCCTCTTCTTTTTCTGCCTCTTCTTTTTCTTCCAATTCTCTGTCCAATTATTCTTTCCAATATAATAGTCTTATCTTATGCACTAATTGAGAAGTCATTGGCTATATATTAATTGGGAAGTCATTGAACTAGGATGTGAAATTGGCTCATTGGTGGTATGTGAATTGGTATAGATTACATATATCTATTTCTTACAAAAGTATCTATTCCCATTGAGTCTGACTGTTTACGGAACTACTAACAAATTTGCTCTAATGGAAATGGCTTGAAGGTTCAGTATTGCATTTGTCATGGTTGTGTTGAACAAAAGCTGGTCATCTTTGAAACTGCATGTTCGTGTGACTGCATACGAGCAAAGCTACATGAAACAATATGGGCCTTTGTTAAAGGAAAATAAGGTTTGGCCAAAAACTTGTCTAACTCGTCTCGTTTATTTTTCGTCGTTTATTTTTCGTCGTTTATTTTTCGTCGTTTATTTTTCGTCGTTTATTCATCGTCGTTCACCATCATTCAACATATGCTCTTAGGGGTTTGATTACGAAGGGAGGTAGAGTCATTGAAACAGCTCGGTTGAGAACAAATTCAGCGTTTCTTGCTTTGTTCAGATGCAGATAAGAATAGAAGACTGAGATGACTACTGAGGTTCTGCACCTATTAGACTTATTGCTTACCAATTTTAGCGGTGTAATGGCATACGTTCCATTTATGCGATTTATGGTAATGCGCCAGATAAGCTGGAACTTTGAGTCGCACACTACCCCAAAGACTAAAACTGTCATGTTAACTACCTACAGTACTACAACATGACTCTAGGAGTTAAGGGGTATACTAAAGACTCCGGAAGATAGAGGTATTTGGGGGGTGCATTACCATAAAAGTGGCTAGTTTTGGTGGACCCTGGTATCCCGTCCGGGCTCATATGCAAGCAATATAATCCCAGGATACTTTAAACCAGAAAAATGCAAGAAATCTGAAGTTATATGGAGGAAAAGATATTAATAGGGTGCTCTTTATGAACCCAACTTTTCTTGGTGGATAAAGTGTCTCCGTGCGGGAATTTAGTTAAAATCTAACTTCTGTGCAGGTTATTGTCTTTATTTCTGAACACATCATGTTTTAGTGCCTACAAAACAGTCATGAGTGTCCCAATGTATTACGCCAGGAGTCAAAATCGGTCGGTTGTTTTAAGCTTTCACCTCCCTATAACAGAAAGGTATTTTAGCCGACAGTCTAGAAGATTTTGGATTTTTTCATGAGCTACGCACGACCCTTCGTAGCCATAGGAATTCCAGGTTGAGCCACAGAACTTCGAATTGGACTTCCAGACTGAATATGACCATTGATTCAACTTAACAGAGTCCGAAGTTGGTTATCTATATTCAGGACGCATCTATAAGTTGCAGCCAACTTCTCTTTTCACAGTTCGAGTCATACTGAATACTTGTTCATGAGTGTTTCATTGTCGGCTTTATATGTATCACTTTTTGCTTGTTTCATGAATGTTTCATGTTTCAGATACATGCAGTACCGTATATTGTTAAGGCCTATTTCCTAATTGGGAACTACGAAATGAAGATTAGCGGAATAAAATTGCAGTAAACGTTTATACGTTTCAATGAAGTTTACTCCTTGGTTTAATTGGAAATTCTGTGGTCCTTCCTATTTAGGCAATTTAATAACCAATGGAGTCATCCGGTTTCATAACCAATGGACTCTTAAAAATGAATGATAGCACGACAAACCCAACCTTTCTGCTCCTATTATGAATTGACTTGATTTTCTTAGCTTTGGACCGAAAAACTGCAAGATAAACCTGTTTGTACTGCATATATGCATGTCACGTGCCGCTTTTTCTCGGAAATACCATTTCCGGGCCTCATATACATTTCCGACCTATTGACTCAGGTCATTTTATCCTGTCCCCCCGAAATTCATTCTTCAAACCTTAAATCCATGATAGTTTTTAGTGAGACTTTAAAGTAGAATTCGTGTTCCGGAACCTCTAATGTAGTGTTTGTGGGGAATTATGGGGTATTTAGTACAAGTCACGTGACTCGCTGATCGGAATATGCTTGGTCACGTGACCATTCCGAGGATCCGTCTACTTGCACTTCTACAACCCCTAAAATCACGTGTTGCAATCTTAGATATCACAATATCTTACCCACGGCTATTAGCAAGGATTAATGAAAATACTTTTATCATTTTCACCCCCGTAAATCATCACGTCCATATATTAAGTATACAACATATAAATTTGGACAGCGCACTACCCGTAATTCAATAGTATGCAGTACATAACTTATATTCCGGCTTAAGAAATATTATTTAGGCTAATTGATAGTTGTAGACCCATCACACCCGTACCTCAACTATATATATTGCAGTAGGGTATTTCGCAGGCTCTACTAGGCAGATTCAATTCATGTATATAATTGTGTTCCGGTATATGTGTGTGCATCAGCCCTGAAACCATGAGTGGGCCCATCTTTCCTGAAACATTCCTGAAACAACGCATGGCTGTGTGCATGTAGGGTGGTATGCATATGGCTGCATTGTATGGGACACAAATAGAGAAGTATAAAAAGGGGCTGAACCCCCAGGCATATTACGTCAAAATTTTACACTCTTGATTTTTGGGTGTTTAAGGTATTCCTGTACAGAACCAGGATGGGCTAAGTGTTTTTGGGTTATAGGAGAGTTGGTCTCAATTGATGGTTAGAATAGTCTTCACTGGTTTTATGTGTGTTGCATGTGTGTTTCATGTCTGTTTCAGAACCCTAGTAGCTCCAGTGCGGCAGAGAGTTTTGGATGCATGATATGTGTCTCATTTCTTACAAGGGATACTCGAGTGCTCAAAAGATCTCCCAGATTATCAGTGTGCATGAGTGCAGGGTAAGGTGGTGCAAGACACGCCGCGAACCCCCAGTTTACACGAATGAATTTAACTTTGGAGGTGTCTGTCACGTGACGTCCAGCGTGTTTGCCTGCATATATTTTGGGTCGTGGGGGACACATAATAGGCACGATGAGGATGAGCAACACTTCAACCTACTCTACTCATCATGAGCGATACCGAAGACATTGCCCTCGCCCAGTTACCGAAAGCGGTATCGGTCAAGGTAGAAGATGATGACAAACCATTGGCTCTGTTGAACGGCACTAAAAAAAGAAAGAAGTCCAAGGAGGAGCGGGCCCAAAAAAAGGCCAAGAAGTCCAAGCTGGAAAAGGCCCTGCTGGAAAAGGCCCTGCTGGAAAAGGCCAAAACCACAAAATCTTCCAAAGCAAATGGTACATCTACTGAGGAGCCCAAGAAGTCTAAGAAGCCCAAGGATGAGGACGAGCTCAAAACGGAAGGAGAAGAGCCTAAAGAGGAAGAAGCAGAGGAAAAAGAAGACAAAGATTCCCAGGAAGAGTCTGACGATTACAAGTGGTGGGAGGACGATAAGTTTGGGGAAGGAAGCGAACGGTGGCAGACATTGGAGCATGCAGGAGTGATCTTCCCGCCCGAATACGAACCATTGCCGTCGTATGTGAAGATGTACTACGATGGAAAACCGGTGGACTTGCCGCCAGCCGCCGAAGAAGTGGCGGGTTTTTTCGGGGCCATGTTGGAGACCGACCACGCCAAAAATCCCGTGTTTCAAAAGAATTTCTTTGAGGATTTTGTACAGATCTTAAAAGAGTCTGGAGGAGATACCAGCATCAAAGAGTTTTCCAAGTGTGATTTCACCAAAATGCATGCCCATTTCGAGAAGCTACGGGAGGAGAAGAGGAATCTCAGCAAGGCGGAGAAAAAACTTATCAAAGACGAAAGAGACCGTGTCGAAGAGCCATACAGGACGTGTTTATTGAACGGGCGCAAGGAAAACGTGGGCAATTTCAAGATCGAACCCCCAGGACTTTTCCGTGGCCGTGGAGCACATCCCAAAACAGGAAAGGTTAAGCGCAGAGTGTACCCTGAAGACATCACGCTTAACTTGGGCAAGGAGGCGCCGATCCCCAAAGCGCCCGAGGGTCATACGTGGGGTGCAGTCCGCCACGACAAGTCGGTGGTGTGGCTCGCCATGTGGAAGGAGAACATCTCCGATACGTTCAAGTACGTGAAGTTGGCAGCCAACTCGTCCATCAAAGGTATTTCGGACATGAAGAAGTTCGAGACGGCGCGTGAGTTGAAAAATCATATCGGGCGTATCCGGGAGGACTACAACAAGATGTTGAAGGACCAGTTCATGCAGAGTAGGCAGATTGCCACGGCTACGTACCTCATTGATGTGTTTGCCTTGAGAGCAGGAGGAGAAAAGGGCGAGGATGAGGCCGATACCGTGGGATGTTGCAGTTTACGGTACGAGCACGTGACGTTGAAGCCTCCCAACACGGTGATCTTTGATTTCTTGGGTAAGGACTCTATCCGGTTTTACCAGGAAGTGGAGGTGGATCGGCAAGTGTTCAAGAATCTCCGGATTTTCAAGAAGGAGCCCAAACAACCGGGAGACGATTTGTTCGACCGCATCTCGCCATCTACTTTGAACAAACATCTCCAGGGCTACATGAAGGGATTGACGGCCAAGGTGTTCCGTACGTACAATGCGTCCAAGACCATGCAAGACCAAATGGACTTAATTCCCAATGAGGGAACCGTGGCGGAGAAGGTGTTGAAGTACAATGCCGCCAACCGTACAGTGGCCATTTTGTGTAATCACCAGCGTACGGTTACCAAGGGCCATCAGTCGTCGGTGGAGAAGATTAACGACAAAATTAAGGAGATGGAGTGGCAGAAGCTCCGGCTCAAGAAGATGATCTTGCAGTTAGATGGGCTGCAGGAACAAGAGCATGCGGAGTATTTTGCCGAAATCAACGATATGCCCAATGAAATGTTGCGGCAGATCATTCATGAGCATGGGGTCAAGTTGAAGGACCAAGCACGCAAGAAATGGGCCCGTGACAACGAAAAGCGGCAGCTAGAAAAACAGGAATTGCTTACGGAGCGAGACTTGGACGAGAAGCTCCTGCAAATTGACGAAACTTTGGCTTCGTACATCAAGGAAGTCGACAGTGGTGTTGTTCATGTGACCAAAGGAGCAACGGTGGAAAAGCTCCGGGCTCAAATCGAGAAATTTGAGAACAGAATCACCAACACCAGTTTGCAGCTCAAGGACAAGGAGGATAACCTGGAGGTTTCGCTTGGAACTTCCAAATTGAACTATATTGATCCTCGCTTAACGGTGATGTTTTCCAAGAAGTTTGGCGTCCCTATTGAGAAGCTTTTTACAAAGACATTGAGGGATAAGTTCAACTGGGCCATCGAGTCCACTGATGAGAACTGGAGGTTTTAAAGGAAGAGGGGAGAAAGAGAGGGAGGAGAGAAAAGAAACGAAAATAAGAGAAGAGAGGAGAGGAGAGGAGAGTGAACAAGAGAACAGAGTGAACAAGAGAACAGAGTGAACAAGAGAACAGAGTGAACAAGAGAACAGAGTGAACAAGAGAACAGAGTGAACAGAGTGAACAAGAGAAAAGGGAAAGAGAAAAGTGAGGGGAGGTAATTCTTTACTCCATGATTTCATGATTCCATGATTCAATATCCCAGTGCCTTGTTGAATATGGATGACGACAATCTCATCGTATTTCACTCAGAAAAAAGAGTCCTCTATGTTGATACTCTGATAAACCCAGAATGGAACGACCGGTATCTCCAGTCCATTTTTCCTCAGACGAATTAACCAATCGTTGCCTGTACATTGACAGTAACGGTAAATTCTGGTATTGGTTAATATTAGACTCTTTGTGAGCTGTAACATCACGCTGGTGTAGCCCACTAGGTTTCGCAGTATATCATCACTAGTCCATGTTGGTCTAGCAGTAGTCCCTGCTTTTGGTAAGTTGAATTTCCAGGTAAATTTTGACCTGTGATCAATGGCAATCAATTTGAAATTGCATTCTCACTCGGCATATTGCATGCTCATTCGGCGTATTGCTTGCCCAATTCGGCATAATGCAACCTATAAATTGATCCAATGAATGCCGTTGGTAGCCCTGCCTTCGTAATTCACGTTTTTCTACGCACCCTGCATGGGGCACGTGATGCAGAGAAGAAGAAGACAATAGGAACAATGTAAGAGACAATAGGAATAGACAATGGCTTAATGCGATATCCAATCTCGGTAAGTCTGATCTCATCCTTATCTATTATTTTCATCGACCTTTCTCTTCCCTTTCTCTCGGTCTCTCTCTTTTCCTCTTTCTTTTTTCGTCATTTTCCTTCCTCTTTCGTTCTCTTTTCTCCATGTGTCAGTCGCGGTCTTCACTTGCAGCCAGTGACGCGTCGCAGGGACGTCATAACAAAACACGCTTTCGGTGGAATAAAATCCACCATCTGCGCTAGTTCATCATCACCGTCTTCTTTTCTCAATCCGCCATGAAGCTTGTTCCTCTTTGTTTGGCAATGCTAGCCTCCACTCATGCCTTGCAAGATACCTTGGGAAGAAGACACCTCCATCATCAACATCGGCGTGCTGTTTCAAGATCCTCCACGCATACTGAGTCAGATTCTTCCCAATCCCATTCCACCCAATCCCATTCCACGGAATCCACATCCACGAAATCCACATCCTCGAAATCTCACAGTCTGTCAAGTTCCAAAAAGCCTGACCTGTCCCTGCTGACCATAACTCTGGCACTCCCGTCTCTCGACTCCTTGCCAACACTCTCCCTCACAAGTTCCTCCTCTTCGGCCACTTCATATACATACCAGGCGACGGTGCCGACGGAAATCAAGAACCCATACATTCTGAAATCGGCTCTCCCCACCAACTCCGTGTTCATCATCGTGGCCGCGGTCTTGGGCCTCCTCATGCTTGTTGTCTTCTTGGCGTCTTTCATCATGTGGATGGACAGCCGCAGAAAGGCAAAGAAAGACAAGGAAGTTCAATATTATAACCCTTTCCAATATGCACAAAGCGAAAAGGGGCTCTTTTTGCATACGGACTCGTCGCTGTACTCGGCCAAATCATCGTCCGCCTCCTCCGACTTCACCACCAGCCAGGGAAGGTCATACCGTGATATGCTGATGGGCTTGGCCACCGCTGGTAACCGCACGTCCATGACCATCAGTCCTGTTTTCGAAATGATGCAGTCGTCCCGCTCTAACCTCGAGCTTCCCCTCTTTAACGAACCTTATACCCACTCTCATACCCAAACCTCCTCGCCGGATCTTTCATATAGGGAAGAACGAACCTCTAGCTCGGATTTGTTAAAGATGCTGGACTCTCTGCAGTCCCGTCCGGGCAGAAAGTCTAGACCACCTTCCCAGCTTCTAGACGACATGCTTTTGGGCATTGAGTTTGGTGAGGAGTACCCAACCACTAAGTAAAGCTTTCGAACACTCGTTTTATAGAGTACTGTATTATAAGAACCATAGATAGGGAACGCTTTGCTTTCTGATTATATTTATTAATCCTTAAGAACTTTAAAGGGATATTGGTTATTTTTATGTTTTAATGAACTCCTGGTTATATGAATCAATTAGCTGTAAATCAATGGCGTAAACATAACATGAATTAATGTAGACTCAGGGGCTGTAATGGCTGCAAATAGGTGTAGTTTTTATTGTAAGCCTAATCATTGTATGGTGCAATTTGCTTTTATGGTTGCAATTGATTTCATGGCTGTAACGAATCATGTATGGTTGTGGGGGATTGGTTGAGCGTGGCTGCAATTATTGGTGGGGTGAGCATGGCGGTCGCGGTCGCTTTATATACCCAGCAATATGTTTAATTGTTTCAGATCTGATACATCCCGAACCTTGCATTTGTGTCTGCATTTGCCACCGAACATGCAGCTTCGAATATATAAGTAGGCCATCCCCCGCGTATCACTGCATTACTCTACACCCATGTGTTTACACGATTTATAACTATCTCTGATAGACAATTCATATTACCCCAACTGCTTCTACTGCTACCTCTACTAAGCAAAGATACTATTGCTACTGCTTCTACTGCTTCTACTGCTGCTACCAGTTCTGATTTACTACTAATAAGCAATGATACTACTGCCAAAATGATACAATGGTGCAAAGTTTTCCGATGGTTCTTATTGGCAGACTAGTTACACCAGTTAATAGTTTTGGGAAATGCCAGGATCAAATTGTCTGATTAAAATACCAAGTTTCAGTATCAATTTTACTCAGGCAGATTTCATGCACTTGGCATCATTATATCAATATGTTTACTAAAATGGCTTTGATGAATTTAGTGAAGAGGGTCCAAAAGAGCATATTCAGTCATAGGGATAGTATTATGTGCAGGAACAGTCAGAACAGATGTTAATTAGCACGCCACAATTTATCCATTTCAAAGTTTATTTGTGTTCATTTTTATCACCCTTTTCTCCCATATGATTTTTAGGACTCCATGAATATTCCTTGATTTTTCATACTCCGAATTCTAATTTGGTGTTAACTACTTAGTTTTGTCGGTGCCTCTATAAAACTGTCAAAAAATACAGAGCGCACCACTACAAAAAAGGGAAATTCAATAAGAATCAAAAAATGACACACAAAAAGTTTTCAATTACATAGTCATTTGTTGAACGTTTAAGAAAAAGTGAAATGAATAGTATCAACTGGAAAAGTGGATGGAAAAGTGGATGAAAAAGTGGATTGGAAAGTGGCAGGAGTTTTATATTGGAAGACTGGCATACATTGAGTGGAGCAATGTCGGCACCGATTTCGCACCCTTTTCCATGCACCCCACTCCGCATGCTCGTTGCCGACATCCGCGGGGTGACCCCTAGGAATGCGATTACTCCACAGCCAACCATTTGTCCACTACCATCCACTCTAACATCCGAATCAAAGATCCACCGTCTTTATTAATCTGTTCTTTGCTAAGCACATTTTCTCACTATTCATTGCTAAGCACATTTGCTCACTATTCCTTACTAAGACGCTATTACCTATAAACAATTGATTGAAGACAGATCCCATCCAAGATGTTGAACGTCGCCAGAATCTCCAGAACTAAAATCCCCAGAACCAGAATTTCTGTTAGAGCAATCTCTGGAACAACCACTAGATTGGCCAAGAACGATGCGTCCACCATCGACTCGTTCAGATTGCCTTCGCAAACGTCCATCAACGAATGGGAGTTCAAATACGACTTCATGCCCAAAGTGGCGGAGCCCAAGATCCCGCCCGTGAGCCCCGAGGCAGTCAAGCAAGACATTGCGCTCAACAAAAAGCAGCAAGTGGAGAAGGAGTTGTTTAATAAGGAGTTACACCAGTCGTTCAAGGTGGAGGCCAACGACTCGGCGGTGTTTCATGGAGGAGAATCCGTGGCCCCGGAACCCGAGTACCTTGGCGACCGTGGGTCCGGCCCCGTGGACTCGTCTCCAGCTGGAAAGAAGCCAACCGTGCAGAAAACTGCCAATACCCACAAATACGTGCAACTGTCGTTGAACCCCGAGATCAACAACCCCTCGGTGGTGAACTTGGGAAGTGAAGAGACTGTGGACCACAACACGGCCGATGTGGACCATACTTCCGAGATCCTAGATGCAGAGGTGCCCAAGACGGAGGCTCCCAGAGCAACCACTCCTACTGGCCTTAAACTTCTTACTGTTTTGGGATTGGGCGGTGTTGCCGGCTACTTTGCTTTCGGCAGAGAAAAGGCCTGATATAGATGAAGTGATTGTTGAAGAATGATTGGTGTAGATAAACAGGTCTACATTGAAGAAGTTAGATTATGGGTGGACTGGATTGACCCGGGTATGGGTATGTCGGCACTAACTGAATGGCAATGTCGGAAAGAAGCAATTTCCCGGAAATGATTTTGTCCAAATCCATACCACAACTGCCTCCCCACTTCCCTAAATTTTTCTATAAAATAGGGCCTCATGTGAATTTAACAGAGACATTGAAGAAACTGTAGAACATCTGTTCACGGTTTCGAGCCCTGGACACACTCAATAAGGGCTCATAACCATAATACATACACATACACACACATATATATGGAGCAATCCACGGAATTCGCCAGAGAAATATTTCAATCACGTGACTTCTAGTATATAACTATGGCTGGAGTGCTAAATTAATTAACCAGGTTAAGCAGGTCGTGCGCCACTCATAATGCCACTCCAGTAGAAAGTTATCAATTTTGTTCCTTGATAGTTCCTTAGAAAGAGGATCCAGCAAGAAAGAGGAACCATCAACAGTTTATATAGCAATTGAAGAGAAACGTGTCATTGAAAAACTTTTCACCAGAACAATGGTGATGATTATTCTGGCACCTTCGTAAAGAAAGGTCATCATTATCGATGGCCGAAAGCCGTGATACAGTGTTTGCAATGGCCCTTGTTAATATCGCCCAGGGAGGCTTCGTAATACCTCATAGTTAGATCACTGCCTATGGTGGATCTGAAAATATGAAATTCACTTCTATTGTTCTTTTGAATATTTTTTACAAGCCACGTTTTCTCTCCAAGGTTATAAAAGCAGCTCAGATTCCCTTTTTTTTTTTAATCAGCGACTGAACATCGTGAACAGAGTACCTGACGTAGCTCGAATCTAACATTAGAAGTGTAAATATAATTAGTGAACTGTTATATTATTTTGATACATTTATGCCTTATTGTACTATTCTTGGAGCTTTTTAGACCAGAAACGGTTTAGTGATCTCTTCAATGTTGAGAAACAGGAGCATCGGCTCCATGTTTCCCTGAGACCGCGGTCACTCACGTGACTGTGGTCGTGTGAAGGCTCACCCCAATATAAAAGGACAAGCTCGCGCTATTCTGTAACATTATCCGAAATATATATCAACTGAGGGAGGACATACCAAGATGTCTCCCAACACCAGACCCACCAATATTTACTAGTGTAGAGGTACTGATGTTTACTGAGGACCTGGACTGTTTTTCAACATTGAATGCTCCTCTATACAGTGTTTTTCAAAACTATTCAAACCAGCGCGCCAAGATGTTTCGTACCCCTTCGCACAATCTTTCAAGCAAATGGACAAGTTGTTGTATATAGGATAATAAGGAAACCAGTTCAGTTCCATCCGTTTTTCGCCCTTGATTAATACTGCAAGACTTCTGTCCCAAAAGTAGTATATAAGAGGCAATCGTCCAGATTTAAGGGGTGATTTCAGAATATTGAATTCTAATAAAAGTTGGTTTGAACCATTCTGTCTTCTTGGTTTGAACCATTCTGTCTTCTTGGTTTGAATAGTTTTGTCACGCTGGTTTGAATAGTTTTGAAAAACACTGTACAGATGAAACAATGTTGGGTATTGTTGAAAAAGAGATAAAGGTAGATCCAAGGCTCTATGGGCTTTGGTCTAACTCTGGTCTAACTCTGAGCATTGTCTTCTCCAAGATAATGTAGATGAGAGAGATTGACAAAGGAGAGAGACCGTTTAGGAGTTCCCAGGACTAACTACATAAAACAAGGATCCTGCTCACTGTTGAGCGGCATTAATGGTGAAACAGAGATCACGAACTCACTACTTTACATAGCAATAGAGTTATAAGACAGATGACAAAACTGATTACCCAAGTCACGCAATTGAGAGAATTATTGCAGTTTAACTTTTTAAACGGTTCCTGTATACCAATTGGTATATGCTAACGTTCAAGAGCATGTACAGTGTTTTTCAAAACTATTCAAACCAGCGCGCCAAAATGGTTCGAACCACACTAGCAAATTTAAACAATCCCATAATTCAAAAAGTTTCGTACCCCTTCGCACAGTCTTTCAAACCAAATGGCGTAATGTTTCACACCAACTTTCATTAGAATTCAATTATTCTTAATTCTTAAATCTTAAATCTTAAATCTGAAATTTCAAATTTTAAATCTGAAATCTTAAATCTGAACGATTGCTTCATATGTTACTTTATTTCGGACAGAAGTCTTGCAATACCAATCAAGGGTGAAAAACGGACGGAACTGAACTGGTTTCCTTGTTATCCTGTATACAACAACTTGTCCATATGGTTTGAAAGATAGTGCGAAGGGGTACGAAACATCTTGTCGCGCTGGTTTGAATCATTTGTCGCGCTGGTTTGAATCATTTGTCGCGCTGGTTTGAATAGTTTTGAAAAACACTGTACTGATTCCTCATGTTCCAACAGAGTAACCGCGGTCTCAGGGAAACATGAAGCCGCGGCTCCTGTTTTTCAACACTCCCTCTGAAAGGTTGACTCCAATATCGTTAACCTTCGTAACTCAGTAGGTAAATCTTACATCTTCTTCTTCTTCTTCTCTTGAAGTAAACACCCCTCAAGTGTTTACATACCTTGATGAGACTATGAGGACAGATTGTCCCTCAGTAACTGTCAACTGGACATCACACCATGGTTAATCTATGGTCCACCTGGTGCCCCAACTATCGTTGCGGAAGATGCGTTATGTATTCTACAGGTACAGGTAGACTGGCACTGAGCCCAGAAGGAGAAGCGTTCGTGTTTTGTCTTGAATGGTTCGATTCACACGTTCAGCAATACCATTTTGATAGGACGAGTAAGTATCGGTAAATTTCTGCATGATACCCCTTTTGAAGAAAGAATGTTGCCAAGGCTGCGTTGTTCTGAAACTCTCGTCCATTGTCCAAACGGATTTCCCGAGGGTAATTAGTGCACCCAAGAGTATTGAACGACGAGTTAATAAAACGTTGGAGAGCTTCAACAGCATCTGACTTATAGCGTATAGGATATCCCACTGTATATATCTGGAGAAGCGATCAACAATGGTGAGAAAGTAGCGTGACTTGTCGTGAGCAGGGGGGAGGGGTGGTTATCAAAGGGACCACTAAGACTAAGACATGCAAAAAAATTTCAAAAGGTCTGGTAACTTCGGTACCACTAGTCGCTTTCCCGAGGACGACGACGATTGGTGCTCTTAAATAAAGCACACGGTTCACATTCAGCAGAAGGAATATGTTGAATCGAATCAGGGATGTTCCATATGATCTTGAGTGCCTGAAAAGCACGAAGACCGGGGTGTCCAAGTTTGATATGCCACTCAATCGATGTTAAATTTGATGGAGACTCCCTCGATCCCGATGTGATTACAGCATTAACATTCATGGGAGGAAGGAACGGAGTTTCAGGGAAAGACCGTAAAAGAGGACCTATAACGCAATTGGTAGAAGGAACTTGAGAATGCAGATCAACAAGCCAAACTTGGCCGTCGACGTAAATGGTAATGATGGAATTCCTCCTTAAAACCTTCTCCCTTTTGACTGCAAAGCAATTGTTATGCTACCATCTGCGACAGTTACTGAGGAAAACTGTCCTCATAGTCTCATCAAGGTATGTAAATTCTTGTTGTAACGTTTGTACTAAGTTGTTTGTATACGTTGATGATTTCTCCTATGGAGGAAACTGAGTTGCATATATACTAGGTTTTAGAGGGAGGCGCGCTGTTTAGGTGGCTGGTCGGTGGCTGTCAGTGGCTGGTCGGTGGCTGGTCGGTGGCTGGTCGGTGGCTGGTCGGTGGCTGGTCGGTGGCTGGTCGGTGGCTGTCAGTGGCTGGTCGGTGACTGGTAGATATCTACAGAGAGGCTTAAACATTTCTCAATAGGTAGGCAACTACCTATGACGGATCTGACAGTTATATATGTATACCCGTACACACCCCCTAAAATCACACCCTACACCCTACACCCTCATAAACATATACCAAACATCAGTACCTTTTGATTTGGTCCACCATATCAACAATTTTACAGTCTCCAGCATATCATAAACCCACCATCTTCGTTACCCACTGAGCACGTCCTTATACAAATGTAGCGAGGTTTCGATCCACAAGTTGCCTTGAGACAACTTGACACTGGGGATCTTATATGATGTCTTCAACAAGGACTGCATCGAGAGAGCACTATGGTTACTCCGCGTTAAGATGGCAATGTCGCCCAATCGAATCAAACCACCCAGCTGGCACAACACAAAAACGAGTCGGATGATTTCATTGGCCACGAATTTCTGCTCCACTAACTCGCTATTGGCATGGAAAATCCGGTATACACAACCACAAACCCTACGGAAGGCATTCTTATCGGTTGTGTTTTCCCATCGATGAGAAGCGATCAGTGCAAAAAATGGTGGTGATTCTCTCAGATCAATTATCAAGGCTTCGTAAATTAGCACTGGTGCATGTGACCAAAGCAGGAAAAACACATGACTCGTTTAAACCAGGCGAAGGCGAGGAGGCCTGTCTTATCTTCACTATATACACTATAAAACAAACATAGGGTGACTGGCAGCAAACTGGATTGGGCCCAAAGAAACCCTTTGCGCTTACTGGTTGAACAACACTTGGCGACGTAATGTCAGGGGTTTTCAATGGCTTTCTATGCCTACAATGCCAACCGAAGAGCAATTGATGCAGGGTAAGCTTGGTAGTGGGGTCCTATTGGATGATATTTGGGAGGTTCGCGCATTGTTCGAAAATGGCCATCAACCCCAGATTTTAACAGCTTCTCAAACGCACATGAGACAACAGTTCAATTGCAGTTACAAAAAAAGAAAAAAAAAACAAAAAACAAAAAAAAGCTCTGGAACTCAGAGGTTGCAGATTTTCAAACTCGCATGTAGTGAAGCTTTTTGTAATGATCAGAAATGAATATATTTTTGTGTTTTTTCTTTTTCTTTCTTTGCTTTTTTTTTCTTTTTTTCTTTTTTTCTTTTTTTTTGCTTTTTTTCTTTTTCTTTTTTTGCTTTTTTTTGCTTTTTTTATTTTTTCGAAAACGGTGGCAACCAAGCTATGGTGATCGCGTATTATTACATTGTCTCACTTCTTATGTGAAGGCACAAATATATGGAAATAATGGTTAGCGTTACGACGAGCAAAATCTGGACATGAAAGGGTCATGCATTAATGTTTTTTTTAGAATAATTTTCAAGACCTTTTCTAACTAATGCGAATATTTATTTGTTAACTATTTCTTTTTACACTAC
Source organism: Metschnikowia cerradonensis (assembly GCA_002370635.1). Taxonomy (NCBI): domain Eukaryota; kingdom Fungi; phylum Ascomycota; class Pichiomycetes; order Serinales; family Metschnikowiaceae; genus Metschnikowia; species Metschnikowia cerradonensis. Next base: position 9,509 of record NKZD01001989.1, on the reverse strand, counting down.
GCTCACTCTTGCCACTTGATTGAGCTTTGCAAGTATGAACTATTGAATTCTATATTGCCAGATGATGAATCCTATATTGCCAGATGATGAATTCTATATTACCGGATAATTAATCTAGTCTTGCCAGATAATTAGTCTTGCCGGATAATGAATCTGGTCTTGCCAGATGAAAAGATTTGTTACGTCTAGTAAAAAACATTCCTGCATTATCCTTTCAATAACTTCTTTACTATGATTCGATAAATTTGTCACCGATAAATTTCTGGAATTTTTTCACGGCCGTTTAAAAATCTCTATTGTGCCGTCTTGGAAATTTCCCACTGCTGATTATTTAAAGTTGCGAGTGCTATTTTTATACATCATTCCAATAATGTCTTACACTATTCATTACTATTTTTACATGTAACATGATCTCAGTACTATTTTTATCAGCTATTCATTATTGTTTTAGGTTCTTCTATTGAGTTCTCGAGATGAATTAATCGAACTTTGCTCATTGTACAATTTGGTGCTTGCACGATCTGGTGCTTGCACACATAATTCAAAGAGCATACCTAAGGATTTATGATGGTACGGGTAAAGTTATCTTGATATTTGGACACGTGGCTACAGTTACTATAAAACCAAGACATTTTAAGGCATAGATCGTAAAGAAAAAACCCAAAAAACCCCAAAAAATACCTTATGAACACATACATTTCCATTGATGATAACTACTAATAATCTTATCAAAATGATTAATTTGCCGTCCGTCGTAGAATCGTAAAGCAATACAATGCAAGTAATAACTCTCGTATTTTTACAACGCATTGTATTTTTGAGTAGGTTGATATCCAAACAAATATGAAAATATATATCAATTCCAATGTTCATCTTACGCAGATCACTCCAACCATTATTAGCTTGACCCTGCTACAAGAAAGAGTGGCAGATATGGCATCAATTAGAAAGCCATCAACTCCAAATAACCTATATATATTGTTTAAACTTCAGTATAAAAAGATGACTCTAGTCTTTTCTGCTAAGATACGAAATGCATAAGCAACTTAGTTTAATGCTTTGTGGCTTTTCAATCCTGATCGTTTTTACGCCGCGCGCCGTGCATGCAGAGAGATACTATTTTTACGCACTCAACGATATTTTTAGATGGCTGCAAACGTATAAGTAGGAGTCCTTTAGCTAGTCTTTTCGTCTCTATAATTCAATTCAAATCAAATCAATTCGATCCAAATCAATTCAATTCTATCCAATCCAATCCAATTTTCTTTTAAAAAAACACAAAAAGACTAAAAACCACAATGCAACTTCTCTCAATTTTGACTCTTCTCGCCGTGGCTCTTGCTGGCAAATCTGTTGATCTCATGCTCATCAGTTCAAGCTTCCAAATCCAAAAGTCTCCATTGGGTTCTGATGGAAAAAATTTGATTCCCAATGGAAGGGATGACGTGAAGTTGGTCTTGAACGACGACAGCTCGTTGTTTGATACTGTTTCCCACAAGTACGTCAACATAGGATCAGACGATCATATTACTTTGTCTGATACTGCTCAAAAAGGATTTAGCGTCCTGGGTGGCAACTTGAAATATAAAATCAATGGTTCTTTTGGGGTTGTTAATGGCAAGTTTGTTTTTCGCAAGACTGAACCTGAATTTTTGGCCCTTTCCGTGAAAGTCATTGATACTAAGGACACAGATAATGTGAATCCGGAGCCAATCAAAAATGCCATGCCTAAGAATACCGAAATAAAACCTGAAGCTTCTCAGAAACTTGAATTGGGGGGAATAAAGAAGGAAAAGTTTGGGCTTGTTGCTATTCACTCAGGGTCTGGAGTGCACCACTGCGCTATCAAGAGAGTCGAGAGCCACCCTCACGTTTTCTCTGTGGGTGGAAATGAAGGTGAAGACTTGGTCTTAACATTTGGTAAAGACAAGACTTCCTTGTTTGATCAATATGGAAGAGCCATTAAATTAGACCAGAACACTGGTGAGTTAGGAAACGTCAGTCCTTTTGGTCGCCAACCAGCCACTATTGGGTTCTCCATCTCGGACGGACACTTGGCTTACAATGGAGACACTTCTTGGAGAGCATGCCCCTCTGGTGGAGGAAAGAATTCTTTGTCAAAAAAGAACTGTATTGGTGGAACTGACATCATATTGAGGGTGATGTGAAATTATAAGTTTCGACTTTATAGGGTATGAAAATATAGGATATGAGAACCCTTATCAAAATTCCGTAAAGTTATTTCGACATATCGTATCGTTTAGACCCTTATCTTGAAAGTCTACACTGGTGACTAGATGTTGAGGTATCTTGTATGATAACCTAGTTGCGTGTCTGTCATACTCCTCTATGCCATGCTAGTCTATATGAGTAGTAATTATCTCTTGGTGAGAAATTATTCACCGTGAAGTATTGTGAACTAGGTATTTGACGAAAAAAGAAGTATTTTTTTTTCAAATTCACCAAATGCCATAAAGCACTCGTATAACATCAACAATTTTAGGGAACATCAACAATTTTAGAAAACAGGGTGGGGATTCAAGAGAATGATATTTTGTCCTTGTGGTTATGAGCTTTGGTATTTTCAAGATTTCGTCCATTTTGATTTTTTACTGCTCTGTCAAGTTTCAACTATCAGCTATACTGCAAATATATACAGTATACTATTGTTGCAACCCAGGATGCTCAGCTTATAATGAGAACTGACTCAGTTAACTATGAACTGCTGAGATAAGTAAACAATCAAGCAAAAGCTATTAGAGCTGCTAAAATAACTGTAATTATTAGGATCACTAGGATTATTAGGATTGTAGTGGAACCTTAGGTCTGACAAAATACTTGAATGTCTTCTCTTTATGGCAGTATGGCAATGAGGCTTACTCTTTATCCTCGAAGAATTTTTGCTCATAGTCATGTTTTTCTTGTGAGTGATTTGGCAACTGAAGGATCATGACCGAGCTGTATAGCTCCTAGTGTAGGACTTATTATCAGACACTTGTGGTGTGGATCTGTGATTGGTGATGGTGGATCATGGGCTCAGTCCGACAGCTGTAAATTTAAAAAGTGCGGATGCCCCCCTTATAATGTAATTGCTATTGCGGTACGATCCCTAATGCATGAATGATGCATAAATGTGGCCAGACCGCAAGCATGGAATGAATGGAAGCACTCTTGAAACATTTAGATATGCAGCGTGCATGACAGGGTGCATGAATCGCGCGCTAGCACACCCAATCCGATGAAAATGTGTCATTTCTGGCGCATCTCAAAGATACGAGGTTGTAAGAGGAGAGAATGTGCAGGTGCTGCAAATACAAGCTGTAAGAAGAAACAGAAAAAAAAGGAAGATATAAAAGGCCGGCCTTGCCCTCGCTTTTAGATGCCATACCATGTTATTTTCTAAGCCTATCATAACATTGTCGACCATAGCAATGGCCGTGGGAGCTACCTACGTGGCTCCAGTCAATGAGCAGTCTCTTAAAGAAAGAGGCTTGAAGTTGGACTTTGATGTTTTACATGGAGACTCTATAGATCTTCCATCTCGTGATAAGAGAGGAGGCATTACCAAGAGGGACGGCCCGGTGTCGATCCAATTTGAGAAAAGTGGGATTTACTACCAAGCGCTGATTTTCTTGGGCTCTAACAGGGAAGAAAGCAAGGTCTTGGTGGATACAGGGTCTTCGTCTCTATGGGTCATGAGCTCCAAAGTGTCATGCCAATGGGATGTTGATTCTAAATTGTATTGGGGTCTGGATCCATTGGATGATAGTACTGACTCTGAGGACTTAGCCACGGGCACAGATTATGATGGAGATTACTATACCGGGACAGACTTTGATGGAGATTACTATACTGGAACAGAATATGACGGAGATTACTACACTGGGACAGAATATGACGGAGATTACTACACTGGGACAGATAATTATGAAGATTATTATAGGACCCATATTTACGAAGACATCTACACAAAATCCGAGAACCAGTATCCATGTACAGCACTGGGATCGTTTCATACGGCCGGGTCCGATACCTTTATCCAAAACGAAACGATGCCTGACTTTAAAGCGTACTCTTATTTTTACAATGCCTTCGGAGTTTTTGGTACCGATACCGTGGGGTTTGCTGATACCGAACTTAACATGTCGTTTGGCGTGGCCACCTCCGCTACACAGCAGTTGGGAGTTTTAGGTTTAAGCCGTGTTTTTGGAGAGTCACTGGGTGATATTTCCGAGCAGGAAAAGTCTTCAAACTTCCCCACGCAATTGAAGGAAGCTGGGGTCATAGACAAGAGGGTGTACTCGCTTTTCTTGAATAAAAACAGCACTGGCGGAACTGGATCGGTTTTTTTTGGCGCTGTGGACCACAAAAAGTACCAGGGCCAGTTGCAGACGGTGCCTGCGGTCAATGCGAGTGGAGAAGTAGACTTTACGGATATCATGATGATTGTTCTTGATCGAATATACTTGGAGGGGGACCAACAGAACATTACTCTTTTGGACGAACCCGTTGCGGCATGGTTTGAATCGTCATCGACTTTCCAAGTGTTGCCGCGTCAAGTAATGAAGCCATTGGTCAGCAAATTCCAAGGAAACTTCTCTTCAGACCTAGGACTCTATGAGATTGGATGTGAGCATAAGAACGATTCGTCAAATATCGTCTATGACTTTTCGGGGATCCAAATCAAAGTGACGGTTAGTCACTTGGTGCATGAGAGCGAAGATGCATGTTATTTGGGAGCTTATTTTGGTGAACAAGTGGAACTGAACCCTGTGATGATTAAATTGGGCAACAACTTCCTTCAGAACGCATACATGGTGTTTGATTTGGATGATTTGGAGGTGTCGATGGCTCAGGCCAACTATACCGACGAAGAAGATGTAGAGGAGATCATCAGTGACATCCCACTGGCTCTGCAGGCACCTCGCTACTCGTCCACCAGTCTTGTGACGTATTATAATACCACTCCCTCTTCTTCAGGAAGTCAGGCTCATACTTTCGGGTCTGGGCTGGGCTCTTCTTTGGCCACCCATGGGCCCTCTTCTTCCAGCACTACCGAGGCCTTTTAGTTGGTGGACCAAAATGAGGGATTTCTTTTGGGGAGATCATGGGACCAGAGGCGTGGCCTTTGGCTTCGTTCTTTTCTTCGAACATCATAGAACAGTATGGGGTATAGTACTAGATGACATTTACTTTACAGTCATCCTCGGTACTTCCACCAACTGTTTTAGTATGTGGTTATTATTGTTTGAGTGCTGGGAAAATAAAAAAGAAGTTTTTGAAAAAGACGTGTCGAAAAAGATGTTGTCAAAAAAGACATTGTTCAAAAAGACATTGTTCAAAAAGACATTGTTCAAAAAGACGTTGCCGAAAAAGAAGTTGTTGAATCTAGAAGTTGTTGGAAAAGACGTGTCGAAAAAGACGTTGTTGAAAAAGACGTTTTCCAAAAAAATATGAACAATTGCCTCTGTTGCTGCTCGAATCTGGCCCAGGAGTCCAAGGTGGATCTGGTCTCGTGGGAAATGACAAGGGACTAGCTTTTGCTTCAGACAAAATTGTGTGCCTTCAACTACGACACCAAGTCTATTCTTCCTTACGGCAGAAAGTGCTTTCAGACTCACCGGTTTTTTCTAGAACCACCTGTTTTTCTAGACCAACCTGTTTTCCCAGACCAACCTATTTTTCTAGACCAACCTGGTTTTCCAGACCAACCTGGTTTTTTCTACACACGTTCAAGTGCTAGACTCACCAGGTTATTCTTTTCAACCTATGTTTTTGTATATATTATTATACAGAGATATATGAGTCGTGTACCTTACAAGACAACACCATACTAGTACTCTATATAAGCACCTGAAATTCCACCCTCGGAGGAATCACCGGCGAATGAACATAGTAACTAAAGTAACTAGAGTAACTAGAGTAACTAGAGTAACTAGAGTAACTAGAGTAACTAGAGTAACTAGAGTAACTAGAGTAACTAGAGTAACTAGAGTACCTGACGTAAACCGGAGTATAACATGAAGGTCGTAACCAACCGTCTTACTCTTGTCGAGAACTATTCGTTGGGCGTTTTTATCTATTACGAATTGACCTTTGTCATGGCTATTCACCACCTGGCTCTTACCCTTAGTACCGGAACAGTAGAATTTGCTGCCATCCTTATATAGTCTCCGTCTTCCCTAGGTCAACATTCATCGCATCATTGCCGACCCCTTTCGTCGCCAACTCACCAATCAAAGACGTACTCTTTCTCTGGCTTTACCTCAGCATCATATTGTTGATTGGCGGAGTAATCGTTGGATTCTCCTAAGCCTTCTTCACTCGGTGTACTCAGTGACGTACGCAGTAGCAAGCTACACTTTGGCTGCAATTTCTGCCCCAACTACCAGTACTACTACTCTACTACTACCACTACCACTAGTACTAGTACTACTCTACTACTAGTACTACTCTACTACTACCACTACTACCACTAGTACTACTCTACTACTACCACTACCACTAGTACTAGTACTACTCTACTACTAGTACTAGTACTAGTACTACCACTACCAGTACTACTACTCTACTACTACCACTACCACTACCACTAGAAGTTATAGAAGAGGACTAAAACAGTGGACTCTGAGATGGGGGATATTCTGAACCCACATATCAATATTGGACATTGAAAGATGATTAAAGACATACGTAATACCAGGACCAAATGATTAGGATTGATTGTTACAATAGTAATTGAACTTAGTACTAGAGGAACCGTTCATTGAGATAATTGGTATATGGGTTTACTTGATAAAGCACTAAGCCCAAGCTACCATCTGTTGGATAATGACTGAACGACTCTAAGTCAGCATCCATGCTAGAAGTAATGATGTTTGAGAAAAGCTTAATATAAGCTGTCAAGCTCGAGACCATACAGTGAATGATACCATATAATGAATGATACTATATAATGAATGATACCATATAGTGAATGATACCATATAGTGAATGATACCATATAGTGAATGATACCATATAGTGAATGACTTTGGGATAGAAATTCCCAATGATTATCTTGAAGTAAAAGAATATTTTTGAGATCCTAAGTATACGACTTAGTAGGAACATGGTATTATGAGTGGTAGAGTAGCCTTGTACAGAGATAGAGCGGAGAACAGAGGTATCACATACATTAATCAAGTGTCAGTAAATGTAAACAGAGTATATATTACATTAGTATCAGTACATGTACACATAGTACATAGACAGAGTACATAGACAGTACATAGACAGTACATAGACAGTACATAGACAGTACATATACAGAGTACATAGACAGAGTACACAGTAGATGGAGTAAGTAAACAGACTACATAGTACACAAAGTATATATTATGTCATTAAGTATGAGTACATAGATGTTAGATTCCGGTTTACGTCAGGTACTCTGTTTACACTTAAAAATACGATATTTCTCTTTTTGGACGCAGACTACCACTTATAGGATCGTGCATATGCATCTTCATGGTGGCCGATGGACTCGGTGATTCTTCTTTGAGGCTCTAAGTTTGAAGAAAAGTACTGTGCTTTGAGAGATGCAACCCATTTACCTGAAAGGCTGGATTTAGGTTTTGATTTGTGTTCTGGGTTGGTCCGGAGTTGTAAGTCCGGATATGAAACTTCAAGCTCAACCTTCATATCTGGACTTGCATAATCTCACGTTTGTTTTTGGGTTAATGGTTCCTCAGAAGGGGGGAACCTGAGCTTTTTAAGCAACAAAAAGGGTGAGGAGATGAGCCGATGCGATGAGATGATCAATCAGTCATTCGGCGCCAAAGAAACGATTAACAAGAGAAACGAGTAGTCAGTCTCGGTGGCGAGTAGATGACTAGTCGACTTTCGTAGGCTCTAAAAATACCGATAGGTAGTGAGTCTACCCATGGCGGTTCTAACAATAGAGTACACATTAAATAGAGTACATAGACATAGAGTATATATTATTACATTGACTATGAGTTGAGATTTCCAATATTCGAAGATTTATTTTGGCCTGAAAGCGCTATATTCTCTTACGGGATGACCTTAACCCTCACTAAACACTCTCACTTAGGTGTAGTGAGAGGCCTGAGGAGCTACTACTACTCTATAATCTACTACTACTCTATAATCTACTACTGACTACTACTAATTACTATGGCTTTAAATACTAAACATTGATTACTGGTTACTTCTAAACAGCTTCTATACTGGTCAAATGATTCTATAGAATTGCACACCTAAACTGACTACTTACAGACTATGTAAAGACTTGTGTACACTATTTGTGTGCTACTTTTAGACTAGTAGTGTGTAACTTCTAGACGACTTATATACTTCTAGACTGGTTTGGATGTCCTGATTGAACTCCTCATCTATGCTACTACCGCGGACTACTGGTATGCTACGGACTACTGGTATGCTACTTAGATACTTATGTACTACTTGTGTACTGCTTCTAGCCTGGCTTGGATCATCTAATATAACTGATGACTGCTGACTACCACTATAAACACTACTATAGACACTGCCATGAATTTTACCATGACTTCTACTCTACTACTCTAACTACCAACTACTACTACTACTACTACTGTATTCCACTCTACTATTCTCTATAGTCTCTATGGTCTCTAAACTCTCTGTTATAGTCTACCCTCTAGTCACTTTATACTAGTATATAAACTAGTACACTAGTACAAAGTTGTAGTAACGGCAATCAGCCAGATTACCGTCACTTATCTCCGGCCAACTCACTCAACAAAGACCTTTTGGACACTGTTTTGTCCAGAAACAAGTCTGATTTCAATGAGACTTATGGTGACTTACCCTCCGTTAACGATGCCAAGTTCAGCCTAATTAAGGCTTTCTTGTACAAGCTTTTAATGGTGTTACTTGTGTTTTCTGCAGGATTGATCAGTTGGTACATCACTTACGTAAAGGATAGTGAGGAATCATCAACAAATAAAAAAAAAACTTACTATTTAACATTACAACAATAATTTAACAATTGGAGTAGTACTTAATTTTCAAGGAGTAAGAAACAAAATTGCAATTTCAATTGTTCAAGCCCGCTTTTAGTCATTTTTTTTTCTTTTTCTTTTTCTTTTTCTTTTTCTTTCTTTTTGGCTGTCTGTCTGTCTAGCTGTCTAGCTATCTAGCTGCCTGCCCGTCTGTCTAGCTATCTGTCTGTCTGTCTGTCTAGCTATCTGGCTGTCTAGCTATCTGGCTGTCTAGCTATCTGGCTGTCTAGCTATCTAGCTGCCTGCCTGTCTGTCTAGCTATCTGTCTGTCTAGCTATCTGTCTGTCTGTCTGTCTGTCTGTCTGTCTGTCTGTCTAGCTATCTGGCTGTCTAGCTATCTGGCTGACTGGTTTCGGCGGTTTCATCAATCATTGCTTTAAAGAATAGGTTGTCAGGTTCACCTTAATCACTGGGTTAGAGTAGATAGTCAGGTTCGTCGTACTCACGGTCAGATTCGCCGTACTC
>NKZD01001988.1:0-20468 GCA_002370635.1 Metschnikowia cerradonensis | reverse complement strand
TACTTACTACTTACTACTTACTACTTACTACTTACTACTTACTACTTACTACTTACTACTTACTACTTACTACTTACTACTTACTACTTGCTACTTGCTACGTATTACTGACTACTGACTACTGACTACTGACTACTGACTACTGACTACTGACTACTCTATGCTGTACTGGTTAGTACTTACTGACTACTTACTTATACTAATATAAGCCGTAATCTATACTAACTGCTATGTACTGCTAGAGTATGGAGTGCTGTTTCATACTCCTCTATTGTAATATATCTTGTTTACATGTTTTGTGACGCTAAGAATGGCCCTTAGCATCAGACAGCGTAGGCTTAAAATACCTCAATAGGTATAGCACTACTCATGGTGGATCTAACAGATTATGACTATGATGACTACAAGGACTATGGTGATTACATGGACTACAATTACTATTGGTGACCATGATAGCCATGATGATCAAGAAGATCATGACACTGGTTGAATCGTCTATTGTTTAGGATTCTCACTCCACCATTCTCTCCATTCTCTGCATTCTCTGCATTCTCTTCATTCTCTCCAGAGTCACTATAGTCACTATAGTCAGTCTTGGGTCAGTCTTGGGTCACTATAGAGGTCACTATAGAGGTATATGAGGACACTATAGAAGTCACTATAGAGGTCACTATAGAGAAGTTGCACTGACTCGCTGAAAAAAATGTTGCTAAGATTAGTGGCTATGACCAGTTCTTGGGTTTCGGAGCCGAGATCCGGATTCGCATCCTAGCCTCTTACTTAAACACCCACCACCACACACCAAAAGCCCTACTCATTGAAAAAAGACATGAAAATACTTGGTATTTGTAATTTTTAATACTCCCATTTTTTGCCCCTTTTTTTTCCGTTTTTCCCCTTTTTTTCGGTTATTTCCGGGCTTTTTTTTGGTTTCATTTATATTTAAAAAGACTGTATCTAATGTTGGACCTGCACACAGTCATTCTCGCAGTACCCCACATTATCGTACTATAAAAGCAGCCATTCCCACCATCATCACCACTTCCTCCTCCTCCTCTTTAATTCTACACTTCTCTTTACTAGTATGTCGAAGTACATTGACAAGGCTCGCAAGATCTTATGTATTGGGCGTAACTATGCTGCACACATCAAGGAGCTCAACAACGCCACCCCAAACAACCCATTCTTCTTTTTGAAGCCTCAGTCATCGGTGTTGAAGCCTAACGCTGGCCCCTTCTTGGTACCCCGTGGTGTAGTGGTGCATCATGAGGTGGAACTTGCGGTAATACTTAATAGGGACCTAAAAAATTTAACCGCCTCTTCTTTTTCCGCCCAGGATGCCTTGGATGCTATAGAAGGGTATTCTTTGGCAATCGATATGACTGCTCGCAATGTGCAGGACGAGGCAAAAAAGAAAGGACTTCCGTGGACCATAGGCAAGGGATTCGATACATTTTTACCTGTATCGGAGTTTATCCCAAAAGGCAAGATCCCTGACCCTTATAATGTGGACTTGACCTTAAAGATCAATGGTCACGTGAAGCAACATGATAAAACAAACTTGATGCTCTTTTCCATCCGTGACATCTTGGTGCATATGTCGTCGATCATGACGTTGCAAAAAGGAGATGTGATTTTGACGGGGACTCCCAAGGGTGTGGGCCAGGTGCAGGCCGGTGACGTTGTCGAGGCCCTGTTGGCAGTAGACAATGAGGTGTTGGAGTCCTTGAAGTTTGACTGTGTTGAGAAAGACGGGCCTTACGAGTTCAAGGAGATCTAAGGAGTTATTGAGACGTACCAAGACTATGGACCTACCAAGAGGCATGCAGTTTTACCTAGATTATGAACATACCGGGACTATGGATGTACCTAGCCCAAGGACATACCAAGACTGCAATTTTTCTTAGACTATGAACATACCTGAACTATAGACATACCTGGACTATAGACATACCTGGACTATAGACATACCTGAACTATAGACATACCTGGACTATAGACATACCTGGACTATAGACATACCTGAACTATAGACATACCTGAACTATAGTATATACTAATACTACAGTTTATACTAAAGTGGTATTTTTAAAGGCGGTAATACTAAGGTGTTACTTACTGAGGGTATATACTAACACTAGGAATTCCCACTTCCAAGGTATACATTACGTTATAGAGGTTGTCTCTTGGACCCCATTGATTTTTATATGGTGGTCGATCCTGTATATAGGACTATTTATCAGTGTTTAATATTCATATTGACATAACGGATTATAGGATGGGAGGATCTCTTGGGTTCGGGAGTATGGTAGTAATTTAATATAAGAGTAGGAGTTCATATTCATAGTAGTAAAGTCAGTGTGGATATGATGGAATATGGAACAGTGCAGGGCTCCTAACCAGAGAGTCACCTCAGACTCAAGACTTAGGACTTAAGACTCAAAGCACACCTTTTGGTAGAGACTTGAGTTCTAAAGCTTACTCTATATCCATTATATGGTCTCTAGTCCATTATATGCTCTAGTCCATTATGCTCTCTCTATAGTAGAGTGTTTCCACAGAGATATAGAGTAGTGGAATATCGAGAGTCGTAGTAGACCTAGAGTGCCGTATGATGAGTAGTAAGAGAAATGGGACTCGGAGACTCGGACCTTTCCATGATGAATATGTTTATCTCAGAATTTCCTCCAAAACACCTCTGTACCATTCTTCAGGCTTCTCCAAGTAGTATAGGAAGACTGGACAAGAACATTTGGGTACTCAGTCCCAAAATTTCATGACCAACTGATGGAATCACACTAATCAGCCAGTACAAATTAGTATGTATCAGTTGCCAGTACTCATGAGTATTTTCACTAGTACTAATGAGTACTGGTTAGTATAGACCTTTCAACTAGTTCTGGTTAGTACCATTTTGACCAATAATGGTTAGCACCATTTCAATCAGTACTAAGAAGTACCATTTCAACCACTACTAAGAAGTACCATTTCAATCAGTACTAAGAAGTACCATTTTAACCAGTACTAAGAAGTACCATTTCAATCAGTATTAAGAAGTACCATTTTAACCAGTACTGGTTAGCACCAGTTTTAACTAGCACTGATTAGTACCATTTCAACCAGCACTAATTGGTATGTACCAATCATAAACAGTACTAATTCGTTCTCACACTGGCGCTAATTGTGTTAGTCCTTGGTCCTTATTCCTTGGGCCGTATCCCTTGGTCTTCATTTCTAAGTCCTTGGTCCTTATTCCTAAGTACTTCTTCCTTAATACTTGGTTCTTAGTCCTTAGTCCTCAGTCTTTAGTAGTTAGTCCTTAGTCCATAGTCCCTAGTCCTTGGCGCCTAGCACTCAGTACTCAGTTTTAGTCCTTAGTCTAAGTCCTTAGTCTAAGTCCTTAGTCCATGGTCCTTATTCCTTAGTTTTAGTCTTACCCCTAGTCTTTGTCTTAACCCTTAATCTGGTCCTGAGTACTTGTTTCTTATTCCTTAGTCCTCAGTCAGTCCTCAGTCTTTAGACAGACGACTCCGACTATACAAAGACCTCATCTTTGGGATGCACGTACTGGCGGAGCACAATGCCCGCCTCCGACATCACCTTATGCGAATGTTCGTCCATTGAGTAACTCTGAGCATACACAACCTCCCGAATGCCACTCTGCACGATCTTTATGGAGCATGTCAAACACGGGCACGTGTTGCAGTAGAGAATAGAGAGGTCGCCCTCAATACGGTCTCTACCCGCCTCCAAAAGAGCGTTTTCCTCCGCATGGAGACACAAGCACGTGGAGAGCGCCGCCCCGCTCCCTTGGCCTTGGTTGCACCGTGGACAACCTCCCTCGTTGCAATTGGTCAAGTTGCGCGGCGTACCATTATACCCCGTGGCCACCACGCGATTGGCCTTAACTAGCACACACCCCACGCGACGTTTCATACAGTTGGACCTGAGAGCAGCCAAATCGGCCAAACGCATAAAATACGAATCCCACGTGGGCCGAAGCCGCGACGGATTAAGTAGGTCCAACTCACTCAATTTCACATACAAGCTTTTGATGCTGGTGGTGGTATTAATGACCTTGATGTGGGCCTGGTTGTTGATTTCAATCAACGGGTCTTTATGGTTGTAAAGAACTTCGTCGGAGCGCGCCACAAACTGTGCCCACGACATAGCGCTTTCGGGGTGTTTGAGGAGGTACCGCTGGTAACGTAGGTTCAGGGGGGCATCAATTGAGAGGTGGAGGAAAAAGGGGCGTTTTTGAAGGGCGGTTAAGAACTTCAGCTGGTGGATGTGCATCACGAAATGGCGTCGCCACTGGCACGTGACCGTGTCTAAGAGTTCTTGGAACGTGTCAAAGTGCCAAGTATCGGGGAGAGTGTCATTAGCATTCAGAGATTTCTGGTCCTCCTTCCGTTCCTTTCCTTCCTTCTGTTTCTGGTCCAAAGACTTCTGGTCCACGGAAGTTGGAGGGTCCAGGGAAGTTGGAGGGTAACCTTCCCGAGTGCCTTCCTCCAGAAGTCCCTCGTATGGAAGTCCCTCGGGAAAGGAAATAAACTGAAACCCCTGGAAGGTCAAGTACCTCGTGACCTCTGTTTTGCCGGACGCAAGGTTGCCGGAAAGAGCCAAAAGCATGGTGATGAGTAGTGGAGAGGCTCGCAGTACTGCAGGAACAACCTGTTGAGTGTTTGAGTGTTACCATAAACACTCGCATAGACAGGAACAGTTACCTTGTTCGCTACCTTTTTCGCTACCTTCTCGCTACCTTGTTCCTTCTTAAGCGAGTCAACAACTCTGATACAGTCGTGCTCGTTCTTATCTCTTGTTTTCTTAACTTGAGCTACTAATCTGTACTGGAATATCTGTCGGTGGTCTATATCGATACTCGTCAACTATGAGCGAGATCCCCTCTATATATACTGGGATTCCGTCCTCCTGCATCGGACTTTAGAATCCGTTGTCTGAAGTCAAACCTGAATCCTCCTGATGCTTCTCAATGCCTCCTGATGCTTCTTAATGCCTCCTGATGCTTCTTGAAGCCTCCTGAAGCCTCCTGATGCCAAGACCCAGTTCATACTCTCCGTCTGCACATATGCATTACGGAATCTTATGAGACTTGTCCTTTTATTCAATTCCGCTGTACTGTAAGTAACACCTTCTCTGCAGACATGTGCCAGGACATCTATGGGATATTAACCACTGCCGAACTGCTATCAACGAAATTGAACCAATCGTGTCGGCAGTAAAGTCCAGACCGTCGACCTTCTTGGTAATGTTAGGAAAAGAACATAATCTCTGTTTCGACCTCTACTGAAATTGGCTGTCTTGAATGACTCTTTCGAACAAGAGTTGCAGATGAAGTTGAAGGAATCAGAGGTCAAGTTGCTTAAGTCTCACACCAACAAAGAATTGGAATTGACCCAGTCAATTTTGGAACAATACAACTTCGAAAAGGCCAACTTGGAGAAGAAATACCAAAAAAAAGAGAGAATTGAGGTTGAGGTGGGACGCTGTGAAGAGGGCTATCAGTTAAGCTACCAGTGAATGCCACAACTATGGTTCGTGCTGATCAAACCAAGCAGTTCGAAACCTCTCTCTCAAGGAGAAAATCGATGAGGAGAGAAATGGAAGGTTGAAGAATTTGGATGCTGTCAATTCGAGATTGGAGCAGCTCGAAGCTATTGCTCTTGACTTGGAGAAACAAGTTTCTGCGGTGAATTAAAAAAACAAAAGAAAAAAGAAAAAGAAAAAGGGAAAAGAAAAAAGAAAAAAGAAAAAAGAAAAAAGAAAAAAGAAAAAAGAAAAAAGAAAAAAGAAAAAAGAAAAAAGAAAAAAGAAAAAAGAAAACTATCAACTTAACAACAGGAATTCCATTACTTCACTAATAACCTATATAAATTCGACACTGTTACAGTGATTTTTCAAAATGTTTCGAACCAGCACGACAAAATGTTTCGAACCAGCACGACAAAATGTTTCGAACCAAGAAGACAAAATGGTTCAAACCAAATGGCATAATGTTTCACACCAACTTTTATTAGAATTCAATATTCTGAAATCTTAAGTCTTAAGTCTTAAATCTGGACGATTGCCTCATATGGTACTACATTTGGGACAGAAGTCTTGCAGTACCAATCAAGGGTGAAAAACGGACGGAACTCAATTGGTTTCCTTATTATCTTGTATACAACAACTTGTCCATTTAGTTTGAAACAGTGTGCGGACGAGTATGAAACTTTCTGAATTATTGGTTTGTCTAATTTTGCTAGTGTGGTTTAAATCGTTTTGTCGCGCTGGTTTGAATAGTGCTTTGAAAAACACTGGTCCATCTGTCCAACTCTGTGCTTTCACTCTGTAGTTTAGATAGTACTGGTCCTAGTGTCCTGCACACAATGATTGTCACGACTCACACGTTCAACGTTCAACAGAGAGAACCTTTAGCTGCCTCTTTAGCTGCCTCTTTAGCTCCCTCTTTTAATGGCTTCTATGAAAGAGTAATGTGCCTCCTGACAATATTGAAGCACTAAAAGAAAATCTATAAAGCTATTTGGTGCCAAGTAAATAGACTGTATACACTACTGAGTTGGGACAAGCAGAAGACTAAATATAAAATTTTCTTAAATAACCACATAGATTGTTTTCCCTATGCAGGATTCCTTGAAAGTTATATATATGGGTACAGGACATTTTCGGCTTTCTTGAATGCACACACATACTACATTTTTTCGGTCCCTCTGGTGTTCCCGTAAGAGACATTGGATGCGAAGTGGAGTGATGTGAGCAGTTAAGCGGAATACTGCAGAGACAACACAAACTCTACACTGTCGTCGCACTCTACACTGTCAGAATTATGCGACCTTAGGCCTTAGCCTATATTCGCAACATACGGTGTTTTTCAAAACTATTCAAACCAGCGCAGCAAAATGTTTCAAACAGCGCAGCAAAATGTTTCAAACAGCGCAGCAAAATGTTTCGAATAAAGAAAAAATGTTTCAAACCAATAATTCAAAAAGTTTCGTACACCCCTAACAAGTTGTTGTATACAGGATAACAAGGAAACCAGTTCAGTTCCGTCCGTTTTTCATTCTTGATTGGTACTGCAAGACTTTTGTCCCAAATGTAGTACCATATGAGGCAATCGTCCAGATTTAAGACTTAAGATTTAAGATTTCAGAATATTGAATTCTAATAAAAGTTGGTGTGAAACATTACGCCATTTGGTTTGAAAGACTGTGCGAAGAAGTACGAAAGTTTTTGAATTATTGGTTTGATTAATTTTGCTAGTGTGGTTTGAATCGTTTTGAAAAACACTGTATAAGCTTCCTATTTCGCGTTGGTGATTCCCTGTACCAATAAACGACACACAAATTTCTTCAAAACAGGTGTTATTAACTGTGACTTACCCTCCCATGTTTTTTTCTATGAACACCCACAACATATCTGAGAATCTGGAGGTCAAGAAGTTCTCATGGTGAGCATCTTCTTCAAAAACCATAATCATGAGCTCCAAAGCCGGCTCCATGACCTCCATATCCGGCTCCATGATAACCATTTCCACCGAATCGTCGTATTCAGACTTATTATTTTGGCGCATGTTGCTGTACCAATACAAGTGGCCAGTACTGCTCAAGCAAGGGCATCAACACAGCGTAATTGGTGCACTACTAAACTACACTACACTAAATCTATGTACTACTGTTAATAGTAGCTTTATTAGTACGAGGGCATGATCTTGCACCGGTTGAGTGCAATCACTGGTGTTATGCCTCCAGAACTTTCTTGTTGGTGTAGTGGACTTAGTGTTACACTCTGAGCTTTGGGGCATTATTCTTGGTAACTACTGACAGACGTTGATACTTTTACAACCAGAAAGAAGCACTGTACAAGTATTTTCTAATACTGTAAAATACTGTACTTCCTTTTGTATTGCCTTCTGTATTGCCTTCTGTATTGCCTTCTGTATTGCCTTCTGTATTGCCTTCTGTACTGCCCATCGAGAGAGGTTCCCGAATCACATCGTCTGTCATAGCTAAAATGACTTGATTCTTCGGGTGCTGGAGATTGGTCTGGAGATAAGTCATTGGCAAAATTGGAGTCGTCTTGGAATTTCTGAGAGCATCGATTTTGCTTTTCAACACTCGAAGCCTGGACTCAAATTGACCATTTTCTCGGTTGACCTGGTTCTGTTGGTCAAGTAATACCATGCTTAATCGGTCAATCTTCAAGTTTCCAGCAGCAATGATGTTCTCGCAAATAAGAAGGTGCTTCTTGACGTCTTCGTTGATTCGCTCCACATTAGGTAGTTTATCATTCAAGTGGTTTATGTAGAGAAGATTCAAGTTTGATGTACTTCAGGTCTTCTTCATGCTGAGAAGTTCGGCTAACTCATCCACGTACTTCAAATATCTTCAAAGGATTGAGCGATCCGAGGGATTGAGCAGTCCGGGGGATTGAACGGACAGCTAATTCTCCTAAGGTCAAAAGACAGATATGTTTGTATGCCTCTTCGTTAGCTTGCGGATGCATGGCTAGAAACTGTTCGAAGTTGAACGCCCAATAATCCAAGGCACATTGTTGCATCTGTCTTTTCTCTAGTTTTAATTCGAACTTGGGTAGCCTCTGTATCTCAACGACGTTCCTTCTAGTGTACCCTCCATGAGAGGCAGAGGCTGGCCAAAGCAGGGCCATTCAAGGGTTTGAGCTCATAATGTATAAGCTTCATAATGTATAAGCTTCAAACGGGCTTTTTAATATAATAGGTCTTTCCAAGAATAATGACCTTAAAAAAAATAATTAAATATAACTGCATATTCGGAACGGCCACTATTCGTAGGAACCCTTTACTGAGTTGTTAATCAATAGAATTTTTGAATTTTCTGTAGTGCATGTCTGGATATTCATCTACTTGCCAGGGAAGTCAAATAATATTGACTCCAGCAAATTGACTCCAGCTAATGACTAGACCAATTGACTAGACTAATTGACTAGACCACTTGATCACTTAACTCACTTCACTGCTTGCATTTATTGGTACCCGTACGATGGAAGTTTGAGCCATGCTAACTATTCCAATGCTTTCTATACTCGTATAGAAATACGACTATTGTAGGTGACTATGTTAGTGACTCTGGAGGTGACTAGTAGCGGGGATCTCTATGTCGTGGTACAGGCCAATATGTTCGTATATTGTGGTGTTTTCACATACCCATTTTCTCTTAGAGGTTCTTAGTCAATGAATGATATTTGTAGTAGACAAGTATCTTAGGTTAACTATTGGAGTTGTTGCTTTCAGAACTGAGCTCCTGCCCTCTTTATATTTGGTGCTATCCCCTTTGTATCTGGTGCTATCCCCTTTATATCTGGTGCTATCCCCTTTATATCTGGTGCTATCCCCTTTATATCTGGTGCTATCGCTGATGGTAACCTAGAAGTCAGGTGACATGTAGAGACCCTTATCATAATGGTTAGATTCATTGGGAGAATGTTTTTGAAGCGCACTGCTGTCGCATTGGAATCTTGTACTGAGTGGAGTAGATTTCATGTCTAACACATTGTACACTGTCCGCACTCTACACTGTCCGCACTCTAATCTTATCTACGCGCACTCTCCCCACCACGCACTATCACCACTAAGAATCACTAAGTATTATCATCATCACTAAGTACCACTTCTTACTACCAACACACCAACACACCAACACAACTACCCTACGTTACCACCATAAATAGCTTCGATAAATTGCTTCGATAAATTGCTTCGATAAAAGGCTTTGATAAATTGCTTTTAAAAATTGCTTTTAAAGACCTCCACTTCCATCATACCCATAAACCGTCCACCCTACCAAAACTTAATCTCTATATATGATTGCCTTGTACATTGTGCTCTGGCTCCCGCTGGTGTGGGCCATGTGCTCTATGTACGGGACGTGTGGGCGAAAAAGCGTGTTTGGGGCAGAATTACCGTGTGCAGCATCCAGTCAAGCCCACACGCCATCTGACCAGTCGGTTGACATACTAAACCGCATCTGTGGCGATGTTGATCTTTCCAATGGCGTGTGTTGCTCGCACGACCAGCTACTCACGCTAGAGGAGAACCTTAAACGGGTGGACGCTTTGATCCTGTCGTGTCCTGCATGCCGCAAGAACTTCTATGATTTCTTTTGTCATTTCACTTGCTCCTCCGACCAGGCTCTGTTTGTGAATGTGACCGAAACGGCTGTGGCCAAGGATACGGGGAAGAACATTGTTTCTCGTATGTCTGTGTATACGGAGAAAGAGTATGCCAAAGGCTTCTATGATTCGTGCAAGAATATCAAATTTGCTGCCACCAATGGCTACGCCATGGACTTGATTGGCGGAGGTGCCCGCGATTACCTGCACTTCCTTAAGTTTTTAGGCGACGAGAAACCATTATTGGGGGGCTCTCCGTTCCAGATTGATTTTGTTTATGAGCCTGCTGATGGATACGCTCTTATGCAAGGCTCTCCTAAACCATGTGATGATGCCAATTATAAATGTGCATGTTCAGACTGTCCGGTTTCGTGTCCTACACTTTCGGAATTCCAAGATTTCCGGGCCCATTGTCTGGTATTGGGCATCCCGTGTTTTAGCTTTGCAATTTTGATCCTATGGTTGAATATCTTTACTGCATTAGGGCTTGTCCATGTTCTAGTGAGGAAACGAAATGACTTTGAATTTTTGGATAGTATTTGGCGGGAGAACGGGGAAATTCGGGAATTTCAACAACCTCAGAATAGTTCTGCTACAGAAAACCAAGGAAATGAGTCTTCTGACTCTAGAGGGGGTTCGATTGACTCCAACTTTGCTGAGAATGACTGTACTGAGAATGACCCTGATTTTGATGCAGAACTCACTCAATTGATTTCTCAATATGAAGTTCCTGCCAAATTCTTTCCCAGAATGGCCTTTTATGCCCGTGCTTTCCTGCACAAACTCAGAGATCTTGTGGAAAAAGCTCTTGGATCCGTTTCTTTTGTGTGTGCATCCAATCCACTCCAAACCATTGTCATTTCGCTTCTTTTGGCTCTGTTGTGTACGTCAGGCCTAACCAAATTGCAATGGGAAACCGATCCGGTCAAATTATGGGTCAACCACGATGAACTGGCACTTAAAAATAAGCAGTATTTCGAGGATAGTTTTGGCGAATGGTTCCGGATAGAGCAGTTGATCATTCTGAACAAAGACAAGTCCAGTGTTTTAAGTTGGGATACGATCCAATGGTGGTTTGAAAAGGAGAAGGAGCTTTACAGCTTGGAAAATCCTCAAAACGTGACTGTCTCTCTCGATACGTTTTGTTTCAAACCTACAGGTGAAACGTGTGCCATTCAGTCTTTTGCTCAATATTTCCAAGGGAATATCCAGTACCTTCTGGAAGAGACGTGGAAATCCAGGGTCTCGGAGTGCACAGAGTCGCCAGTCAATTGTTTGCCCACTTTCCAGCAGCCGTTGAAAAAAGATGTGCTTTTTTCCGATGATAATGCCGTGGACTCACGTGCGTTTGTGGTGACATTGCTCCTCCAAAGCGATTCCCAAAATACGGAGTATACCGAGGAAGTTCTTGAGTATGAAAAGGCACTTTTGCGGTGGATCCAGAAAATAGAAGCCGAAATGCCCCATTTGGCCGTTGCATACAGTACCGAACGGTCCCTAGAGGAGGAGCTCAACCAGTCTACCAATACAGACGTAAAAATCGTGGTGGTTTCCTACTTGGCCATGTTCTTATATGCATCCTTGGCTCTTGGAGGAAAGATTCCCCGGACTTTGGGAATGAACTTGTTTTCTTTTACGAGGTTTTCGCTTGGCTTGGCCGGAATAGCCATCATTCTACTAGCGGTTTTTGCAGCCGCGGGAATCTGTGCCTATTTGGGAATCAAGTCTACGTTGATTATAGCGGAAGTGATTCCTTTCTTGGTGCTTGCTGTGGGTGTGGACAATGTGTTCTTAATAGTACACGAAGTTGAACGTCAAAGTGGAGATAGAAATAGTGGGGATGGAAATGGAGATGAAGATTTGGTGGAACAAGTTCCAGCGCGGATTTCCAGAGCAGTTGCTCGAATCGGACCCTCATGCTTGATGAGCTTCATACTCCAATTCTGCATGTTCTTACTAGCCTCCAGTGTCAAGATGCCAGCCGTCCGCAACTTTGCCATCTTTTCTGCCGGGGCCATAGCCATGAATTATGTGCTTCAGATGACGCTTTTCGTTGCGCTTCTTGCACTTGACCAAAAGCGGAAAGAGGAGGGGAGATGGGACGTTTTTTTCTGGAAAAAATCGGGTGTTGTGGATGAAAACACTTACTTCCGCTACAACTTGTCCATTGTGGTTGGACGCTACTTTGGCCCTTGGCTCATGCAGGCACGAGTCAAGAGGACGTTTTTGGTGGTGTTCACTGCCATCTTGGGACTTTCGCTAAGCCTTCTTCCCTATGTGTCTTTGGGTTTGGATCAGACCCAGGCACTCCCGGAAGAATCGTACTTGGTTGACTATTTCCGGTCGGTGTATGAATATTTGAACGTTGGACCACCGGTATTTTTTGTTACCAAGGATTTGGATGTGACCAGACGGGAAAACCAACAGAAACTCTGTGGCAAGTTCTCGAGCTGCCAGGAATTTTCCATGGCCAATATTTTGGAACAAGAGTATAAGAGGAGTGGCATATCGCTGATTGCAGAGCCTGCATCCAACTGGCTCGATGACTTTTTGGGATGGTTGAACCCGGACTTGGACCAGTGCTGTCGGTTCCGAATCAAAAGGGAAACAAATATGAACTCTGATTCCTCTGTTTTTGGCCGGGAGTTCTGTTCGCCTTATGCTCTGCCAAGACAGTGTGAGCCCTGCTACTCCCACCATAATCCTCCATATAACATCCTGATGGAAGGGTTTCCTGAAGGAGACGAGTTCATGGCCTTTTTCAGGCAGTGGATCCAAGAACCCAGCGATCCTTGTCCCTTGGGAGGAAAGGCTCCATACTCTACATCAGTGGACTGGAACGAGACGCATATCTTGAGCTCTTATCTCCGTACAAACCACCAGCCTTTACGTACCGGAGAAGACTTTATTGTGGCGTACCAGAATGCGCTTCGGATTGTGGAGGAGATGAAGGATGCCATGGAGGTTACGGAGGGTATGGAGGGTACGGAGGTGTTTGCATTTCTGCCGTTTTATGTGTTCTTTGTTCAGTACGTGCACATAGTGAGGCAGACTGCGGGGCTCGTAACCGCAGCTTTTATCTTGGTGTGGTTTATTAGTGCTTTGTTCATGGGTCTGGTGAAGGTAGCCACGATCATGACAATTGTGGTTATTTCTGCGGTGATCAATATTGGCGGTGTTATGGCCGTATGGGGTATATCCCTAAATGCAGTCAGTTTGGTCAATTTGGTTATTTGTCTTGGGCTAGCCGTGGAATTTACAGTGCATATCTGCAAAGGCTACTTGAGCCGGGTTGAGAATCAAAAGCAGAGCCGGAATCAGGGCCGAAGTTTAAGCCAGAAGAACCTGCAGGATGCTACGCTTCGGGCACTTGAAAATATCGGTGGCTCTGTTTTGGGAGGTATTACCATGACCAAGTTGATTGGCGTATCGGTGCTCTACTTTACACGGTCCAAGATCTTTGAGGTGTACTACTTCCGCATGTGGTTTTCGTTGGTGGTGGTGGCCTCCACGCATGCACTCATTCTCTTGCCCATTCTTCTCAGTGGTTTGAGCTAGAGTAAGCCGAGTCGAGAGTATGGATGGTATGCAAACTCTGGTCAAAGAATAGTCAAAGACTAGCCAGAAACAAAAGTGCTACCTAAGATTCAGGTAGAGGTAATAGGTATGATTCTCAGCAATGACTGGAGCCATGCTTAACTTTACAAGCCACAATGACATATTATAAGCGACCTTTTCTTTGATATCTAATAGAGGATATCTGCATAAGAATATGGCTTCTTTTTAAAAATCCTGATACGATACAATGTGACAGACTCCCTTTGGTGATCTATGGGAAGTCCATATGCTTATTAATGGTGCAGAGCACAAATATTCATATGTACAGGTTTTATATCAACAGTGGACCTGAATGGTTTTATTTCTACTCTAAGCTCTACAATAAAGAAGAGGTAGTAGAGATGATAGATATCCTTTAGGCTTGGATGTGCATTTTTAAGGCTTGGGTCATACACTATGAAGGATGTGCAGTGTTTATACACTACCACCATTGCCATTACAATTTGATATTCTCTTTGATTTCAACTTTATTATGGTTTCAAGAACAGTTACAGTCATGTATAAAGCATTATATGACAAGGCCGGTGATAGAAACACTTTACTCCAGAACCTAGCTCGTGTCGGAGAGGCCGAAAAACTCCGTCTCATAGCCAAATACGGCCGAGACGCGATAACTAACGCAGAGATGGCGGAAAACGACAAGTTGGACAAAATGAAGGTCTACGAAGAGATCAACCCAGATGATCTACCACCCGGTGAAAAGTCTATCGGGACACGATTCGTCTACACAAAAGACGAACTGGAGAAAAAAAAGGCAAACGGCCCCATTAACGCCAGATTGTTAGCGCAAGGCTTCAATCAGGCTCTTGAGGAGTCACATGAGAGCTGGGAGTCACATGAGAGCTGGGAGTTACACGAGCTGTTTCTGGTGGGTCTGGGAGTAGAAGACATCTTAATGTGTTCTCACAGACAGTAGTCTGATTAAAAAATAATTAACGATTAGGATTCGGGCAAGAGTTCCAACTTATATAGTTTAGGAACTCTGCTAAAGTTTCAACACAAGGATAGTATTCTGAAGCTAAATCTTGTCCAAAATTCATTATTCTGAAGCTAAACCTTCATCAAGAATCATCAAGAATTATCAAGAATCATCAAGAATCATCAAGGTAAAGGCTTAGCACACACTCTACTTTTCTAAAGAGAGCGCGCCTTCTTTTTCTGGAATGATCAGTCATTTTGCTCATTCTCAACAGCAGTGTGGATTTCGCAATCTTCTTAAATTTAAGTGCTCGCTCCGCACTAAAAAAAAAGATCCAGCTCCTCCAGTAATGAGGAAACCCCAGACCAGAATTCTGGGATTCTGAGATTCTGGGATTTTGGGATTTTACGATTTTGGGATTTTACGATTTTGGGATTTTGTGAAAATGGAATATGAAATATGAAATATGAAGATTTTTAGGCTTTGAGAATTTTAACATTCCCAAAATTAAAACAAAAACTTCCAATCCTTATAAATGCCCCCGATCTTACCCGATCTTCGTTACGGAAACCAGAATCCTGACGGAAATCAGAATCCTGACGGAAATCGGGATCCTGACGGAAATTCGCATCGTTCTCTTGTGTATTGCGTAGATCTCACATGTATCGGGTAAGATCTTCGTGAGATCGTCTGGATTCTTGACAATGTAGATCCTTAGAAAAACAAAGGCGTATGGTTGTTGTTGTGCCTGTATACAGCGCGCATCACGTGTTCAAGCCAGCCGCAGGATGCCCCTGTGCAGGCCTCGCACTCCTCGTGTTCCACGACTAAATTCTCCGCTCTAAACAAGCCTATACAAGGTAGAATCCATCACTCTTTTGCAATTATGTCATCTTCCTATACGTTCAAGTGGTATGTATCTAATGTGAATTTCCCGTTTTTGGTGGCCCTCCTCCTGCTTTTCCCGTCCTCCTAGTGCATCTGCTTCCCAACTTAGCAACCTAGTGGCAAACCTCTTGCGTTTCCAGATTGGGAATCCACGGAACTAATTTGGGTCTGGCGAAAGCTAATTTGGTTTGACTCTTGGTTTGGTCATAACTTCTGTACCATTGGCTTAATACCTAGACTAGAATATACTAGTGTGCTAGAGTACTAGAGTACTAGAGTGTGCTAGAGTACTAGAGTGCGCTAGACTTGACTACTAGTTTGAAGTATACTAGAGTATACTAGAGTATACACTGGTCTAGGTCTAGTGTGTTGCATAAGCTAACGGTACTTTAGTTCCCAGGCCTAAAAGGCTAGGCTTGAATTGGCTGAATTGGATCTGGCTAGACTACACTGACTAGTTTGTATTGGACTCTACTAGACTGACTTGATTAGGAATAGGAGTCGCCATTATAAAGGTCCATAGCAATGGCTATAACTAGGCTAGACTATTCCTAGACTAGCTGTCTAAGGACTGGGGCTTAGAAGATTGAGCTGAACTGGAGTGAATTGGAATTGGTGTTATGCCTAGGTTTGGGACTATTACGAGACATTTTATTTCAGGCTCTAATGATCTCTAAGTCTGAATTAGTTCTACTTTCTAAGTTTACTTTGTGAGTCCACCTTCAAGGTTTGCTTTGGCTCTAGGGCTTCTTCTATGTCTACTTCTTATGTATTGTTAGGTGTAAGTCTACTTAGACTACGTCTTCTGTCTACTTTCATCTTATTACTCGGTTCTATCAATTTACTCAATTGTTCTTATACTAACTTTTAGGCCAGCAGGACCACAAGAGGTTATCGTCACGGGCACATTTAACTCGTGGGGCCAGAAACTCCCTTTAGTTAAACAAACTGACGGCTCGTTTGAAATCACCGTGCCTTTGGAGAAAAAGGACACTTACTACAAGTACGTGGTGGATGGAGAATGGCTCACCAGCGACGACCAAAAGAAGCAGAAAGACGCTAACGGATTTGAGAACAATTTTTTGAGCGCTGACGACTTGCATGTAACTAGCAACGGCAACGGCTCCAAGATTCCTGAGGCCGGGGGCTTGGTTGCGGCCACCGGTTCCTCTGGTGCTGCTACTAACTCTTCTGGTCCTGAGCTCAGCACGACCGTCATGCCTAAAACAGAGACCAAACAGCAAATTTTGGGCGAGCCAGGAATCTTTATCCCTAAAGACAAGGATACTTTGGCTGCATTTGAAAAGGTCGAGGACGTTGACTCCCGTAAGTTGTCTCCTGCAGAGAAGAAGAAGCAGAAGAAAAAGTTGAAGAAGATCCAGTACAAGGCCAGAAAAAAGCAAAAGGCTGCTGTGGGAAAATTGGGTCAGGCTGGTGCAGGAAGCGAGTCGACATCTGTTTCACCAGAGCCTGAAGCCAAGGCAGTTGAGCCTGAGGCCAAGGAAGTCAAAGAAACTGGCTTGGGAGCAGAAAAGACTGTCCACGAGTCTGTGATTCCAGTTCCAGCAGTCACCGAAAAGGCCGAAGAACCAACTTCCGTTGAGCCTGTTTCTGAAGCCAAGTCTGTTTCCACCAAGTCTGTTGTGGAAGCCCCAGTTGTTGAGGCCCCAGCTTCCGAATCCAAGGCTGTTGTCGATACCCCAGCAGTGGAGGAAAAGTCTGAAGCTCCAACCACTTCCAAGGCTGAAGAGACGGTTCCTGAGGATAAGTCTGTTTCTGAAAAGGAAGCCACCGATGGCCACCCTGAAGTGACCGTTCTTGCCACCACTGAAATCATCGAAAACATTGTTATTCCTGTTGTTGCTCCACACGAGCAATTGGACTCTGCTCCCGTTGAAGAGAAGGAAGCAGCTGTTCCAGATGTTGAAAACGTCGATTTTGATAATGCCGCTGTTTCAGTTGACGAAAGCGAATTCAAATCTCTCAGTGACAATACTTCCGTGAATCCAAGCATTTTGGCTGTGCACCAAGCCAACGTTGTTCCAACTGTTGTGGGCACACCTGATATCCCAAGCGATGAGATTCAAAGAGAGCAACCAAAGACTCTTGCCCCAGAGCCTGTTTCAAAGTCGATCCTGGACTCGCAGGTTCCAACATCTGCTGTCACCGAGGAGAGCCAAAACACCCTCGACCCTACGGTGGTGGGAGTCATTGGAGCCAACGCAGCCGAGCAGCAATCGGCCAATGCCGTGGCCAAGAGCATTTCGCAAGAAAAGCAGCCCAAGCGCACTATCGAACCAGCCATCACTCAGCCTATTGAGCCCGAGCAAAACAAGACAGAAGGAGATGTCAAGAAGCTTAAGGACACACCCGAGAGTGTTTTGGCCGCACCAATCAAGCCCTTGGGCGCCAAGGAGGTGGAAGCATCCCCTGTGCATGAGAACACTGTAACAGAGGAGATCATCATCACGCAAGGTGGAGATGACGTCAATGCCATCGAGGAGAAGATCATTGCAGCCGAAAGCGGACCAGTAAGTGTGGAGCAGATCCAGCCCACGGAGTCTGAGGCCCGTGAATTGGCAGAAGAAGCGCACATTCCCGAGAGCACGCTTGGTCTCGACAAGAAGAGCAAGAAGGCCAGTGGCAAGGACAAGAAGGTCAAGGAGAAGAAGAAATCGGGATTCATGGCCAAGCTCAAGAAGATCTTTAAGTGAAGAGGAAATCATTGAAAAGCGTTGAATTCAGAGTTGAATTCAGAGAATGAAGGTGAACAGATGACGGATCGGCGTTGACATTGAAAGCCCAATAATCATCGGGGCCCTAATATTGTTTTGTATATCATGTATTAATAAATCATCATGAAAAGCAGGGTAGAGAAGAGTAGTCTCCTCCAGTTTATCCATTGACTGGTATTATAGTTTATAGACTGGTAGTATAGCCTATAGACTGGTAGTATAGCCTATAGACTGGTAGTATAGCCTATAGACTGGTAGTATAGCCTATAGACTGGTAGTATAGCCTATAGAGGGCTACTACAGTATAGCAATTATATAGTATGTAGTAGAAGAGTTGTCTATTGTAGTGTATAAAAGTCAGTCAAACGGTATATACTGAATCAATCGATAGTCCCGTTTGAAGTATACAAGTATATAAAGCGAGATCCTACCACGTTCTCGTACACTTGGCCTATTTTTCAAAACAGCCTAAATGCCATGAACTTCTTCAGTCAAGCACTTTGTTCAGCCACTCGTGAAGACGCATTGAAGTACGTCAGTGTCAAGGGGAAGGAAATGAACATGATGTTCTTGTTCGACCTTGTGGAGATTGGATCTCGTCCTGAGGACAGATTCATCTACAAGGGCTTCACCTTGAAGGAGTTCAAAGATGCTGTTAACAACATGAGTTCTTTCACCCAGGGCACCGATGCCTGGGCCACATGTTTCCTTGAGAACCACGACCAGCCAAGATGTATTACCCGTTTCGGTAACGACAGCCCCGAGTACTTGTTCAAGAGTGGAAAGATGTTGGCCACTTTGCTCACCACCTTGACCGGAACCTTGTTCATCTACCAGGGCCAAGAGTTCGGAATGACCAACGTTCCTTTGGAATGGGACATCAAGGAGTACTTGGACATCAACACCATCAACAGTCAAGCGGTTTCGGCATTTAATAACCATTTCATACCGATTCCCAGAAATTAGTAGTTAGTAGCCAATAAGCAGCACCATGTATTTATCGGGTTAAGTGGAAGTAGCATCGGTACGAAAATCCGGCTTTTAATAGCTACTCTTTAACCACCTTTCCCTCAGTATCAAGATCAGTATCAAGATCAGTATTAAGATCAGTATTAAGATCAGTATTAAGATCAGTATTAAGATCAGTAGCAGTATAAATGAGGTATAAGTAACAGTATAAGTAACAGTATAAGTAACAGTATAAGTAACAGTATAAGTAACAGTATAAGTAACAGTATAAGTAACAGTATAAGTAACAGTATAAGTAACAGTATAAGTAACAGTATAAGTAACAGTATAAGTAACAGTATAAGTAACAGTATAAGTAACAGTATAAGTAACAGTATAAGTAACAGTATAAGTAACAGTATAAGTAACAGTATAAGTAACAGTATAAGTAACAGTATAAGTAACAGTATAAGTAACAGTATAAGTAACAGTATAAGTAACAGTATAAGTAACAGTATAAGTAACAGTATAAGTAACAGTATAAGTAACAGTATAAGTAACAGTATAAGTAACAGTATAAGTAACAGTATAAGTAACAGTATAAGTAACAGTATAAGTAACAGTATAAGTAACAGTATAAGTAACAGTATAAGTAACAGTATAAGTAACAGTATAAGTAACAGTATAAGTAACAGTATAAGTAACAGTATAAGTAACAGTATAAGTAACAGTATAAGTAACAGTATAAGTAACAGTATAAGTAACAGTATAAGTAACAGTATAAGTAACAGTATAAGTAACAGTATAAGTAACAGTATAAGTAACAGTATAAGTAACAGTATAAGTAACAGTATAAGTAACAGTATAAGTAACAGTATAAGTAACAGTATAAGTAACAGTATAAGTAACAGTATAAGTAACAGTATAAGTAACAGTATAAGTAACAGTATAAGTAACAGTATAAGTAACAGTATAAGTAACAGTATAAGTAACAGTATAAGTGGGTATAAAGGAGGTATAAATGGTAGTTATATAGAGTTAGTAGTCAGTCTATTCATTATATAAGGTCTAGGAATCTACTACTATACTATACTACTATACTACACTACTATACTATACTACTATACTATACTACTATACTATACTACTATACTATACTACTATACTATACTACTATACTATACTACTATACT